>JBCNJP010009653.1:0-27837 GCA_039602395.1 Deinandra increscens subsp. villosa
GTCCATTGTTAAATCAGATGAATCCTGTAGATGACGGTGAAATAAATAGAGAATTAATGAAATAAATGCGATGGAATAATTAAGATGAAATAATACGATTGAGTTTCTCAGCGAATACCAAAAAAACATCACAACTATTGGTGTTCCAACTAAAAAGCATAGCAGTGCGGATGGAAGTCCTGGGTCAGCTGGTAGATCAGTTGAAGTCTCTCCAGAGCTCCTATCGAAAGCGCATTTATTTGTGTTGCTAAATACGCCTGAAATTGAGCATTATATCGAGTAAGTAATTTAGATTATTAACCTTTTTTTATCTGTTTAATTAATTATAAACTTTTATAGATAACTTCAATTCATGTAATTGCAGAGAACACATGAAATTTTTGGAAAAGGAACATCCTGGTAGTAGACTAAATGACCTGACTAAGAAGCAGAGCACAACATTTGGTAAATGGTTACGCAACAAGGTCAGCTAAATTTGCTTATTGCTTTAATTCCGGATGAACTGTAACTTTCCTGAACAACTGACCTGAGTTGTCCGGAACAACTCTATTTTCTATCCGGATGAACTATAACCTTCCTGGTGAACTGAAACTATTTTCTTATAGTTTTAATTCCGGATGAACTGTAACTTTCCGGAACAACTGACCTGAGTTGTCCGGAATAACTCTATTTTCTATCCGGATGAACTATAACCTTCCTGGTGAACTGAAACTATTTTTCTTATAGTTTTAATTCCGGATGAACTGTAACTTTCCGGAACAACTGACCTGAGTTGTCCGGAACAACTTTATTTTATTTTTGGAAGAGCTATAATCTTCCTATTCCTAATGAACTCTCCTGATGAACCTACTATGAATTTCAGGTTGAAAAGGAGATGGCGGAGTCCCCAGAAACTATATCAGAGACCGTTAGGTGGATTTCACATGGTCCGCACATGAGAAGCGTGAGGAAATATGAAGTATATGACATCAATGGCTATTCATTTCGTACAAAATCTCGAGACGGTAGGGTTTACCAGAACAGCGGGGTTGGTGTAGAGGTAAATGACATGCACATCTCTAACGAGGTCTTAACCTATGGAAAAAAACCTTACTATGGGGTTTTAAAAGAGATATGGCTACTAGATTACCATATTAAAACCATCCCTCTATTTATGTGCGACTGGGTTGAGAATACACAGGGGGTCAAAAAAGATAGTCTTGGTTACACTTTGGTCAACCTTAAAAGACTAGGTCACAAGGAGGACCCGTTCATTTTCGCGTCACAAGCACAACAGTTGTTTTACGTCAAAGACCAGCTGGATAAAAAACTGCATATTGTCTTTATGACACCTCCCAGAAATTACAGAGATTATTATGAAGACGATGCCAATGAAGAATTTAGTACGGTAGTTTTTCCTCACAACGATAATGTATTGCCACCCGTAGATACACGTCACAATGTTTACCATAGAGCTGACTGTACTGGAATGATATTACGAAAAACCACCGATTAATTGATCATCATTGTAATGTTTTTGAATCTTAGCAAACTACAGTATCAACAATATTTGTTTTTTTTCTTTATGTATTCTGGAATATATATTATGGATCTTAATTTTGAGTCAAGTGTTTCCTTTTTTTGATTGTGCCTGCAGGTCTCCTCTCTTTGACCAAACCAGAGTCAATAAAAGTCAAAAATAAACAAACAAAATCAACTGCTGCTTTAACAAACACAATTACATACATAATCCAAAGGTTATGATTCCATTAATACATTGATCTATAAAATTACAACTGAAAAACTACTAACTTAAAAGGGAGAAGAAGCGGCTGAAGAAAAATCCCTCTTTGCTTTCTCACATGCACTTGCTTCTGATCAACTGAAAATGGTGAAGACGTGGGTGAAGATAAACCGGGTTCATGGGGCCAGAAGGGAGAGAAGCACCTGAAGAATACAAGTCCTGCAAACCTCAACATGTGCCCTTACTGCTGACTGTTATAAAATTACACAATAACTTAAAATCTGCTCTCAGTAAAGCATTTGTATGAACCATTAGAGACTCCTCGTCTCCATGGTTTCCACAATAACTTAAAATCTGCTCGCAGGAGATACAGAGTGCAATCTTTCCCTGCACAAGAAAAAATTACCAAATCTGAGACGAAAATTTCAATCGAATTTCAGTGGTGAAGATGATAACTTACCGTTTTCCACATACGGATGACGCCAATTCCACATTTTTTGCCGTCGATGATGGACGAAAAACAGAGAGAGAAAGACTGGGAGAAAAGGGTCATGGTGGAGATGATGATGAAAACTGATACAGAGATAGTATATATCGATACTCGAGGGGCGTGGTAGATGGAGATTTGAATGATTACAAGCGCCGTCGACTGTTGGTATTCTTTTAGCCACCTAAAATTAATATACCGTGACCATTTGTCATAATTTGTCACGCAACCAATGTTTAATATGAGTGGCCATATCACAAGATAATCAAACATGATAAACATATATAACCATCATATATTCAATTATAACTACTAATATCATAACTAAAAATAAACATATAAAACATTGTTCTTAATTTGTTCATAATTAAACTAAACCCTAATTAATAATCCGGATCACTGCAATCTTCGGATATGTATCCTGAACTTGCATCGTCATCATCATGATCATCATCATCATCCTCATCTTCTTCATCTTCTTCATCTGCTTCATCTGCTTCTTCATCTTCTTCATCATCTTCTTCATCTTCATCTTCTTCATCTTCTTCTTCATCTTCTTCTTCGGGTTCATTGAATTTTGTATCAAGGACACGAAATAATTTCGCTGTCTCAACATGGTAGGCAAAACAATCAGGAATCTTCTGCGCATGGAGTTGCTTCAGGATGTTCTCATCGTTGTGTTTAATCACAGATTTGTGGGACTTGAAGGATCTTCTTCTCCTGTTACTGTAAACCAAAAAAATACGGTTATGCTTCACATACCAGTAATTAAGGGAGCGTTGATTATCGGCCATTTGATACCAGAATTGGTGTAAACGAATTGGTGTAGAGAATTTGAGATCAAGAAAGGGATGGCGGTAAAAAGGAAAATAACAATGATGATGATATATAGGGTAGCAGATTTTAACCCGCTCGAATTAATTGGTACAATTGAAAAAAGCGCGTTGTTTTAGAGGGAAACAAATCTTCTCTTTTTCGCCACGCGTTTAATATTTTACCGTGACCATAAAATAAATTTTTGTCACTCACAACCTACCATTTAGTCACGGTTAATATATGTGGCCATAGGTAATAGATTTTTGTCACTCACAACCTACCGTGACCATTAGTCATCTAATATTTAGTCACACAACCTAATAACAGTGGCCATATGTACTAGCTTTTAGCCACATAACTAAGTAAAAAGCGTGGCCATTGCTCACATTTAGCCACGCATAAATAGTTTTGTTTTCTTTTAATTTACTAAGTAATAAAATCTACTCTTCCGTCACACAACATTATTTAAGCGTGGCCATACATTCCTTTTTGGTCACACGAATAAAAAATCATAAAAATTCCGTGGCCGTTTGGTGCATTTCGCCACTCTTTTTTAAGTGTGACAAATAAGTGCCACATGTTTTTGTAAAACAGTGGCTAAAGCCACTGCACCTGATTGTTGTTGTCACATAAACAAAAAAATACGTGGCTAAAAGGGTCCAAAGGCTATATATTTGGCCACGGGTACAAAATATGTGTGGCTAAAACGAGAATTTCTTACCTTTGGCCACGCTTTTTTCAAAACAGTGGCTATTGCAATACTAAACATCTATAATTGTTGCATACTGCAATACTAAGCATCTATAATTATTTGAACTTTGGAACTTCAAGTAAATGTTATCTCATTTACATGTTTACAAAGACTAAAGCATAAATTTTTGTATTAAACCGGCGAGTCAAAACTGATTAATATTAAGATTATATATTTTGTCCAAACCGAGTGTCGGGTATTATTTTGCTAATTTCCAGAGTCCCAATAATAACAGTTTGATTCATGTATATGCTTTTGTCCATACCCGACATATTCATAATTAACGATACTTGCTTCAGATACTTGTACACCAAGCTTTGAGTTTTGTAATATTTCCATTATTACAAAATCTATACATATCTTCTTTTAATAATCCATTAACTTTTGAGATGACGGGTATTCTTACAAAACAGTTTTACTTGTGTACAAGATCATTACTATGTTAATGATATAGCAAAACGCGGTATACCTTCCGGTCGGTACGTGACTCGAACCCGGTTATCCGTAAAATGTGAAACATGTCCAAATTTAATGAATGAGTAGTCCATCCCGCTTAGAATTTCACCACGAGTAATAATCCATGCTCGGTTTTCTGGTTTGACTTCGTTTGACCCGAGATATTGGTTGACCAGCTTTGTTTACCGAGTCGACTCGGTTGACTCGGTACCGAGTTAACTCAAAACCATCCAAAAGTGTATCCAAACACCACTAAACCCATTCCTATGCTCAAAATAACCAACCACCATCATCAATATCGCATTTCCGGCGGCCGGAGGCCATGGCCGCCGCCGGTCAGCCTTAAAACCACCACCATCCACCTTAAATCACCACCACAGTCAATAGTCTGAGCAAGAACACACATGCATGTTACGATCTGGATTTAAAGAGAAGAAACAAGATGAAAATCTTGAATCACCACCACAGTCAATATTAACAAAATTTTCACTTTTGTTATTCAAGAATCACGACTGACTTAGTCATAAAGGTTTTTAAAAAACAAAAGTCTTCTTCATCATGTAGCTTAATTCATACTGAATATCGAGCTCATGCGTTTAAAAGCCCTCCAAATTTTTTTTTTATCTCAAGAATCAAGATTGTATTTGTCATAAACTTTATTTTGTCGTTACTTATGGGTTTTTCTTATCTATTTATGTCTGTGCCTCATTTCTCCTGTGTTGTTATGAATATTACAATATAATTGTCTTATGTAATCCTCTTTCCTAAGTTTCTGCTGCTTTTATTCGTTTCTGACCTAACGTTTTATTACATCTTTCCTAATAGTCTAAGTGAATTGAAAGAACACTTAAGGTGGGTGTTTGGTTCACGGGATGTAATGTAATGGGAAATCGTAAAGTTTTCCTTTTAAAGTTGTGCTTAAGTTGAGTAAGGAAGGGGCTTGAAATACAATGAATTCGGCTTGGACTCTATGGAATTTGAGGTCTATGGCAAGTTTGGAACTTCAATCGAATATTCTATTTTCAGAATTGTTGCATACTGCAATACTAAACATCTATAATTATTTGAACTTTGGAACTTCAAGTAAATGTTATCTCATTTACATGTTTACAAAGACTAAAGCATAAATTTTTGTATTAAACCGGTGAGTCAAAACTGATTAATATTAAGATTATATATTTTTGTCCAAACCAAGTGTCGAGTATTATTTTGCTAATTTCCAGAATACCAATAATAACAGTTTGATTCATGTATATGCTTTTGTCCATACCCGACATATTCATAATTAACGATACTTGCTTCAGATACTTGTACACCAAGCTTTGAGTTTTGTAATATTTCCATTATTACAAAATCTATACATATCTTTTTTTAATAGTCCATTAACTTTTGAGATGACGGGTATTCTTACAAAACAGTTACACTTGTGTACAAGATCATTACTATGTTAATGATATAGCAAAACGCGGTATACCTTCCGGTCGGTACGTGACTCGAACCCGGTTATCCGTAAAATGTGAAACATGTTCAAATTTAATGAATGAGTAGTCCATCCCGCTTAGAATTTCACCACGAGTAATAATCCATGCTCGGTTTTCTGGTTTTGACTTCGTTTGACCCGAGATATTGATTGACCAGCTTTGTTTACCGAGTCGACTCGGTTGACTCGGTACCGAGTTAACTCAAAACCATCCAAAAGTGTATCCAAACACCACTAAACCCATTCCTATGCTCAAAATAACCAACCACCATCATCAATATCGCATTTCCGGCGGCCGGAGGCCATGGCCACCGTCGGTCAGCCTTAAAACCACCACCATCCACCTTAAATCACCACCACAGTCAATAGTCTGAGCAAGAACACACATGCATGTTACGATCTGGATTTAAAGAGAAGAAACAAGATGAAAATCTTGAATCACCACCACAGTCAATATTAACAAAATTTTCACTTTTGTTATTCAAGAATCACGACTGACTTAGTCATAAAGGTTTTTAAAAAACAAAAGTCTTCTTCATCATGTAGCTTAATTCATACTGAATATCGAGCTCATGAGTTTAAAGCTCCAAATTTTTTTTTTATCTCAAGAATCAAGATTGTATTTGTCATAAACTTTATTTTGTCGTTACTTATGGGTTTTTCTTATCTATTTATGTCTGTGCCTCATTTCTCCTGTGTTGTTATGAATATTACAATATAATTGTCTTATGTAATCCTCTTTCCTAAGTTTCTGCTGCTTTTATTCGTTTCTGACCTAACGTTTTATTACATCTTTCCTAATAATCTATGAATTGAAAGAACACTTAGGTGGTGTTTGGTTCACGGAATGTAATGTAATTGGAATTGTAATATTTTCCTTTTAAAAGTTGTGCTTAAGTTGAGTAAGGAAGGGGCTTGAAATACAATGAATTCCTTTACTCAATGGAATTTAGAAATCCTTCACTTTAACGAAGGAAAGTTACATGACCTCAAATTCCATTGATTAAAGGAATTCATTGTATTCCAAACTCCTTCCTTACCCAACTTAAGCACAACTTTAAAAGGAAAACTTTACAATTCCAATTACATTACATTCCGTGAACCAAACGCCACCTTACTTCTTATTTGAATCTAGTTTGTTCCTCTATGAGATTGATGTACACTTAAATGGTTTGTGTTGTATGTCTTTGCATATGGGGTGTGTTGTCACCCATGGGTTTACAAAATTTCCAAGTCTTTCATCTTATAAGTGATTGGATGTTGTTACTTAGCTTTTTGTTCTATCTGAGGTTTAGTCTCGATTATGTTAATTCTTTAGGTGTAAGTTTATAACTTTACCTTACGATTGCAAACAAAGGTCTGGTTGGCAAGTCAATTTGTTTATAATATTGTATTCTGTTGGGTTTTTCTTCACAACCAGAGATATTAAACTGCTGCAATACTTAAACGAAGATGTTACTCCACCTTTAGTTTAGACATTGCTTGATACGTTCATTGAATAAAAATTTAATCCGTCTCAAAAGGAAATAGCAAGAAAAGATGTACCAAATCTGATTATCTGCATGGCATTAAAAGCGCGAACCACGCTAGCAAGGCGCTAGATGCCGCAGAAACAGAAACATTACAATGAAAAGGAAGACAATGTGCCCAACTCGGGGACTGGTCGGTACAACGATTCACAAACCATAAAAAACTCAAGTCTTCAATTATATATATAACAATTTCAATTGGGTGTTGTATAGTAACTTCACATCCAATTATTCCCTGACAGACGCGTGTAATATATAACCAATCATTTTATGTCAACTCATATCTCTCTCTTTTCGTCGTTTAATGTATCAGACTATATTATTAGATTAGGGTTTATTAGTTTGAGCCCACAGACCCGTTAGGTATCTAGGGTTGAGATTTCATTCTCTATATATTGTAACCCAGTTATTTGATAACATCATCCAGTAATCCAGTTATTTCACATTCTTATATGGTATCACAGCCTAAACGATCCAAACCCTAGCCGTCACCACCAAGTTTAAACCCTAGACAGGGCGGTGTGATGCCACCGCCGCCGCCCTGTCCCAACTTTGTTTCTTTGTTTAGTATATTCTTCTACTTTCCGTTTTTTTATTCAAATAAAGTTTCGTTCTCGATTCAAGATTCTGTGTTCGTGGATAGACCATTGTTTTCAATACCTTGCCGGTGCCATTCTTTCATGTTACTCCCTGACATAATAGTTAAATTCTTCATATTCTTTGGTTTTGTTCCAATTCGGTGGATTAAGTCACCATATGACTCAAATCTTTTTTTTATTAAATCAATTTTCATCGAATGTTTTTTTTTTGGGGGGCTATTAACTTTTTTGGCGGATATCTAATAGTATTTTTTGTGAAATTTTCTTAGAAATATCACCGACATTTATGATTGTCGACTCGTGATTCTTTTTAATCTCGTTCTTTTTTGACAGCACGCGAGCACATGGTTAGCAATCGTTATCTCTCTTTTTGTTTGATCTACGGATCTATCATTTTTCTTTTGTTAATTTCTCTCTATTGTAGACGGTCGTTTGATCACGGTCATCGTTCTTCACCATCTCTTTTTCTTTTTCTTTTCTTTTCTTTAGAAATCTATGTATCTCATCTTTCGATCTACGGATCCAAGAGACTGCCGCCTGACCACGGTCACCGGCTTTGCTTTCTTTTTTTTCTTTTTTTTCTTTAGATCTACGGATCTCATCTCTTGATCTACGGATCCATGTGACCATTGATTGCTAGCCTCGACACACCGCCACAAGACTACGGTCATCGGTTGTCAAACTTACCTCTAGCCAGCCATGTTTATTATTCAGGAAACCAAGACCTAAAACTAAATGAAGTCATGAATGGAGCTAAAGCCGAGGAAACTTCATAATATTTTCAGGGATTCAAATTTTCTGAGCCGCTTGCAAAAGATTGGGATTTGGAGTCGAGAATGGAAATTGAAGCTACTTTTTATAGTTTTTTTTAATTATTATTATCATTATGTTTTGATTGTTTACAGTCTTTAGCGTCTGATTTTGTTCCGCTACGACTGCGGGAGTATTAAAGTATTAGAGATTAGGGTTAAATATGAGCCCACGGGCCCATTAGGTATCTAGGGTTAGATTTCATTCTCTATATATTGTAACCCAGTTATTTGATAACATCATCCAGTAATCCAGTTATTTCACATTCTTATATAATGTACTCTCTTCTCTGACTTATATTTCATTGCAAGAAAAAGGAAAAACTCATCTCTCTTCTCATGTACAAGAGAGTCTCTCTGTTTTCTTCGTTTAATGTACTCTCTTCACTGCACTATTGGGACACCCCAAAGTTTCATAACTCTGAATTATATACGTGCGCCATATATGTGTTAAGAAAGCTAAAACGTATATTGATATATTTACGGGTTGGTAAATAGATAGAAGGTAACGATTTGCAAATACTAGACGTGTTTGTGTTATAGATACATATGATATATGTGTAAGATAGCTAAACGTATGAAAAATACATGCTTAGAAGTTGATACGTTAGAAATAAATGATAACTGGAGGAAAATACATCTACGCGATTGTATTATGTTAAATATATGTGTAATGTATATATATATATATATATATATATATCTATATCTATATTCTATATATATAATAAAAGAAAAGTTCTTTGCACCACAATTTGCCATGTGGCATCATCATATTCATCCTCAATAATTTTTCCCGCCAATAGACATTCACACTCCTAATTATGGAAGTGATTCGTATTTCTATTAAAAAAAATTATGGATATGTATATCCAACTTTTTATTTATTGCCTTCTAAATTATTTAACAATCAATTATTTAATTACTAAAGATATAAAAATAAATAATTGTCGTAGATTATGATTGTATTTATAATTTTTTTTAAAAAATCAACCGTGTAACACACGGGGATAAAAAACTAGTATATATATATATATATATATATATATATATATATATATATATATATGTTCTAATAGCATGAATACATAGGAATTAGTCATTTGATGAACATATACGTGGGAATATGTGTTCGAATAGTTAAAGGCGTGAAAAAATAAATAAGAACGTATCCTTACGTTAAACGGATTATTAAAAAATAAATAATACATAACGTATACGAGTATTATACGTGTTTATATTTATTATACACATCTCGAGGCTTAGAGAATATTAGAAATATAATCTAAAGTGATTTGGAACCACTAGTACAAATATGACCTTCAGTCACACCAGAAAAGTGTGACCGTAAGTGATTAGTCACACTTTTTTTTTCCATCCCATCCGTGACCAAAAGTCTCGCCATTTTAGGTCAACATACAGTGACATTGAATTTCAGTGGACCGTACTACCCGAAAAATGTGACCGTAGATAAAACGTGTGACTATAGACTAGCGATTTTTCTTGCTGGATCAAAATGATTTTATGGAATAATGTCATCATAAACCCTTTTTAGTAACACTTATTTATTTTGTAGTGACAAAATGTTCCCAAATGATGAACATGATGTTCGTGTTCATTATGACGTTTTGCTTATAATTTGTCACATAACTAATAATTTAGTGTGACTATTGTTTAGGTTTTAGATACACATAATTTTGTTATGTGTGACTATCTCATGAGCGTTGATGTAGAAAATAGTTTCTGAAGTGTGACTATTTCATAGTTTTTAGTCACACAAAAATGTCTTAAAGTGACTATTGGTTGATATATGGTCACAACTAAACACCTAGTTGGTAATATAAAGTAACCATTACATATCTTTAATGACATAATGTTCCCAAATGGTCACATGTTTTTATGTTTACTGTGACATTTTGCTAACAATTTGTCACATAACAAATATTTAGGCGTGACTATTGTTTAGGTTTTAGAGACACAAAGTTTTGTTATGTAGTGACCATATCATGAAAGCATGTAGAAATACTTTGAAGTGTGACTATTTCAAACCTTTTAGAGACACAAAAATGTCATATAATTACTATTGGTTGGTATATGGTCACAACTAAACATCTAGTTTGTAATATAAAGTAACCATTATATACCTTTTAATGACATAAAAGAAATAAAACTGTGGACTAGAATTCGTTTTATAATCACGTTAAGTATTTGTAAGTGTCATTTTTGGCTAACCTTTAGTCACGTTATTTTGTACTTTTGGTTATTACATTCTGCCCTTTTAGTCACGTATGTTACATAAATACATGACCTTAAAACACTTGTAGTCACAACTTTTATTTTCTATGTGTCTGTTTATGTATTTTTGACACAAATAATTAAATAAATTGTGACTATACGTAGTTAATAAACACACAATTGTTAAT
Source organism: Deinandra increscens subsp. villosa (assembly GCA_039602395.1). Taxonomy (NCBI): domain Eukaryota; kingdom Viridiplantae; phylum Streptophyta; class Magnoliopsida; order Asterales; family Asteraceae; genus Deinandra; species Deinandra increscens. Next base: position 11,074 of record JBCNJP010009653.1, read on the forward strand.
ATAAAGTGACCATTATATACCTTTTAGCGACATAAAACAAATTAAATTGTGACGAGAAACGTATTATTATCACACGGACTATTTTGTAAGTGTGGCTATTTCCTAACCTTTCGTCTCACATATATTGTTTTTAAGTGTGACTATTGCCTAACCTTTCGTCACATATATTTTTTATCATGTGTAGCTATTGTCTAACCTTTCGTCACACATTTTTTTCTCATGACACCTGTGACACATACTATTTTTTTGTGTGGCCATTGTCTAATACTTGGTGACACGTCATTTGCTATCATTCCGTCATACCAAAAAAAATTGTTGATTATAATAACAATAATAAACCAAAATCTCATACATAAGTTTTGAACTTAGATACTAAAGACATAAACTTCTAATCAAAAGCTAGCTACATGAGTTTTGGTACAATAGAAGAAATCTCAGGATTGTAGCGACCTTTCATATCGGAAAAGATAAAAAACCATGATACCCCAAGCACGTTCCCATATTTTGGGACCTGCAGGCATCTAAAGACCATAACATAATACGTCCTGCATAAAAAAAATACTTGTCAGTTCATATAACAATGAATCAAACAAACTAATACAAAGCCACATGATTGCACAAACATATATATGATATTACTAACATGTGTTTAAGTGTGAAGATCGGTATAAGTGGGACAACACCTAAGAGAAGATGCGTCATGGAGGAACTCAATGAACAATTAGGGTTTAGGCGACATGGCGAAAATGGCGAACATGGGGTACTGGGGTAAACAGGATGATCGTTCCTATCAAATCTACAGGGGAGATAGACTCCGTCCTAAGGTTCCATCGAGAATTGTACGTGAGCATGGGGCTGATCTTGGAAGGCACGCTGATCGTGAGGCTAAGAGATTTCAAGAGCAAGACTGGGAGCGGTATGATTATGATGAGAACGATGATTACTATGAGTATGAAGAAGAGGAGGAACCCTTGTCCAAACCATACTCTTCTAGGTTTGTTAACAGGGGTTTCGTTGACAGGGGTCGTTATGTCAGTTATGGGCGTCGTGATGCGGCTAAGGTTCGAAGCAGATTGGATGATGATCATATCAGGATGGAATCTCGTCCTTCTAAGGATGAGAACGACTGGGAAAGAGTGGTGAATCGGAAAGCAAAGTATAGATTTTCTAAACCAAATTGGCAAGCTGAAGTTCGTGAGAAGAGGATGGATGATCGATGGGATGATCCAGATAAATGGTCATCTTCGGTGTTTGTGGCTAATTTACCTCCGGCGATTACATCAAAAGGCTTGATCGATATTTGTTCCAAAGTGGGACGGGTGGTCGATGTGTATATCCCCACTAGGGTTTCAAGTATGGGGAAGAAGTATGCCTTTGTCAGATTCACCAAAGGGAGCGACATTAATGGTATTATTCAAAAAATTCGTGATCTATGGATTGGTAATTTCCGTTTGTTTGCGGACGTGGCTCGTTTCAAGAGAGGTGATGGAAAGCCAGGTAACTTGCAGGGGGATAACTTGGCTAATGGTAATGGTGTTCGTGGTCAGAAGGATGGTTTAGGGGGTAAGAAAGTTGGTAATGCTCCTATATCTCCTGCTCCTAAAGAGAAGGTTTGGAAGAAGATGACTAATAAACCTCCCCAAGCTGATCCTAATGAAAGTGAGAGCAAGATTGGCAAGAATAATGGTGAGACTAGTATTTCTAGGATCATTCCAGAGGATTGTGTTAATCTTGATAACTTTGGGAATTCGTTATTGATTAAGGTGCGGGATGTGGCTCTTATTTCAAAAGTCTATATTTTAGCACATAATGAAGGTTTCAAGGGTGTGGAATTTCGTTATATTGGGGGTCTTTGGGTTCGGGTTGATTGTTCGTCTAAAGAGGAGTGTTTGAGCTTTCTTAGATGTAACAAATTCAAGGCGGTGTTCCAAGTTATAAGAAAGATGTCCTCGGATTTTCGCATTTTTGAGAAGATAGTGTGGTTGGAAATTAGAGGTTTACCTTTGATTGCGTGGACTAATGCGGCTTTTAAACAAGTGGCACACAAATGGGGTAAATGTATCTTTTTCGAAAACGATGTGGAGGAAGCTCTTTCGGTTGGCCGTGTTGGTATTATATCTTCTCACTTGGAAAAAATTAATGAAAAATGCATGTTTGAAGTTGTTGGGAATAAGTATGAGGTTTTTGTTACTGAAATGACCTCATGGGCTCCCACTTTTGAACATGTTAATGTTGAGGACGATTTGTCGGGTAATGAGGAAGAGGATGAGGAGGATGATGATGTGGGTGAGTTCGTGGGTAGTTACAACAACGACACCACCAAGCCGAAGGAGGTAGTAGCTTCGGTGGTCTCGGGGTTTGTAGCAAATCCTACGAACGATCCTGGTTCAATTCCGTTCACTAAAGCTACGTTGGTGGAGGAGGCAGACGTAGCCAAGGTGACGGGAGAGAACTTTGCGTCTCCTGTGGTCGAGGCAGCCTCGTTGGAGGGGAGGGACGAGAACGCCAAGGCTTCGGGAGATAAGGCGGGGATTCCTAGTACTGAGAACTTACCGAGGGAGGGGGTTTCCGGTATTTTTAAAGGAACAGATGAAACGCGTGGTATGAGTGGGTTGAATGCGGGAATTAATGGTGAAAGAAGACGATCTTTATCTTCGGATCCTTTTCGGCTAAATCATATTATTTATGGTGATAATGATAATGCAAGTAAAGGATCATCGTCGTTTTCAGCTCCTCCGGGATACACCATTAAAGGAAGGTTTAGTAAGTATGGTGACTTTGGTTTTGAGAATGCTACATTCAAAAGGACAAATTGTTTAGTGAGCTGAGAACTGCATCTTATCACTCATGCGAGAAATTAATGTGTTAGGACCACTCTTAGCAACCTGGCATGTCTTAGCCCATAGAGATGCCATATGCAATGTGAGCGTTCAGTTTTGCCATCAAAGATGTATTGCTGAATTAATACTCCCTAGATCTGCAAATGGTCCACACTTCTAGCATCTGACACTGTTTCATTCTCAGCCACTAAACAATTTGTCCTTTTGAATGTAGCATTCTCAAAACCAAAGTCACCATACTTACTAAACCTTCCTTTAATGGTGTATCCCGGAGGAGCTGAAAACGACGATGATCCTTTACTTGCATTATCATTATCACCATAAATAATATGATTTAGCCGAAAAGGATCCGAAGATAAAGATCGTCTTCTTTCACCATTAATTCCCGCATTCAACCCACTCATACCACGCGTTTCATCTGTTCCTTTAAAAATACCGGAAACCCCCTCCCTCGGTAAGTTCTCAGTACTAGGAATCCCCGCCTTATCTCCCGAAGCCTTGGCGTTCTCGTCCCTCCCCTCCAACGAGGCTGCCTCGACCACAGGAGACGCAAAGTTCTCTCCCGTCACCTTGGCTACGTCTGCCTCCTCCACCAACGTAGCTTTAGTGAACGGAATTGAACCAGGATCGTTCGTAGGATTTGCTACAAACCCCGAGACCACCGAAGCTACTACCTCCTTCGGCTTGGTGGTGTCGTTGTTGTAACTACCCACGAACTCACCCACATCATCATCCTCCTCATCCTCTTCCTCATTACCCGACAAATCGTCCTCAACATTAACATGTTCAAAAGTGGGAGCCCATGAGGTCATTTCAGTAACAAAAACCTCATACTTATTCCCAACAACTTCAAACATGCATTTTTCATTAATTTTTTCCAAGTGAGAAGATATAATACCAACACGGCCAACCGAAAGAGCTTCCTCCACATCGTTTTCGAAAAAGATACATTTACCCCATTTGTGTGCCACTTGTTTAAAAGCCGCATTAGTCCACGCAATCAAAGGTAAACCTCTAATTTCCAACCACACTATCTTCTCAAAAATGCGAAAATCCGAGGACATCTTTCTTATAACTTGGAACACCGCCTTGAATTTGTTACATCTAAGAAAGCTCAAACACTCCTCTTTAGACGAACAATCAACCCGAACCCAAAGACCCCCAATATAACGAAATTCCACACCCTTGAAACCTTCATTATGTGCTAAAATATAGACTTTTGAAATAAGAGCCACATCCCGCACCTTAATCAATAACGAATTCCCAAAGTTATCAAGATTAACACAATCCTCTGGAATGATCCTAGAAATACTAGTCTCACCATTATTCTTGCCAATCTTGCTCTCACTTTCATTAGGATCAGCTTGGGGAGGTTTATTAGTCATCTTCTTCCAAACCTTCTCTTTAGGAGCAGGAGATATAGGAGCATTACCAACTTTCTTACCCCCTAAACCATCCTTCTGACCACGATCACCATTACCATTAGCCAAGTTATCCCCCTGCAAGTTACCTGGCTTTCCATCACCTCTCTTGAAACGAGCCACGTCCGCAAACAAACGGAAATTACCAATCCATAGATCACGAATTTTTTGAATAATACCATTAATGTCGCTCCCTTTGGTGAATCTGACAAAGGCATACTTCTTCCCCATACTTGAAACCCTAGTGGGGATATACACATCGACCACCCGTCCCACTTTGGAACAAATATCGATCAAGCCTTTTGATGTAATCGCCGGAGGTAAATTAGCCACAAACACCGAAGATGACCATTTATCTGGATCATCCCATCGATCATCCATCCTCTTCTCACGAACTTCAGCTTGCCAATTTGGTTTAGAAAATCTATACTTTGCTTTCCGATTCACCACTCTTTCCCAGTCGTTCTCATCCTTAGACGGACGAGATTCCATCCTGATATGATCATCATCCAATCTGCTTCGAACCTTAGCCGCATCACGACGCCCATAACTGACATAACGACCCCTGTCAACGAAACCCCTGTTAACAAACCTAGAAGAGTATGGTTTGGACAAGGGTTCCTCCTCTTCTTCATACTCATAGTAATCATCGTTCTCATCATAATCATACCGCTCCCAGTCTTGCTCTTGAAATCTCTTAGCCTCACGATCAGCGTGCCTTCCAAGATCAGCCCCATGCTCACGTACAATTCTCGATGGAACCTTAGGACGGAGTCTATCTCCCCTGTAGATTTGATAGGAACGATCATCCTGTTTACCCCAGTACCCCATGTTCGCCATTTTCGCCATGTCGCCTAAACCCTAATTGTTCATTGAGTTCCTCCATGACGCATCTTCTCTTAGGTGTTGTCCCTTATACCGATCTTCACACTTAAACACATGTTAGTAATATCATATATATGTTTGTGCAATCATGTGGCTTTGTATTAGTTTGTTTGATTCATTGTTATATGAACTGACAAGTATTTTATGCAGGACGTATTATGTTATGGTCTTTAATACCTGCAGGTTTGAAAATATGGGAACGTGCTTGGGAATCATGGTTTTTTTTCTTTTCCGATATGAAAGGTTGCTACAATCCTGAGATTTCTTCTATTGTACCAAAACTTATGTAGCTAGCTTTTGATTAGAAGTTTATGTCTTTAGTATTTAAGTTCAAAACTTATGTATGAGATTTTGGTTTATTATTGTTATTATAATCATCAATTTTTTTTGTATGACGGAATGATAGCAAATGACGTGTCACCAAATATTAGACAATGGCCACACATAAAAATAGTATGTGTGACATGTGTCATGAGAAAAAAATGTGTGAAGAAAGGTTAGACAATAGCTACACATAAATAAAATATGTGTGACGAAAGGTTAGGCAATAGTCACACTTAAAAACAATATATGTGAGACGAAAGGTTAGGAAATAGTCACACTTAAAAAATAATCCGTGTGATAATAATACGTTTCTCGTCACATTTTAATTTGTTTTATGTCGGTAAAAGGTATATAATGGTCACTTATATTAACAATTGTGTGTTTATTAACTACATATAGTAACAATTTATTTAATTATTTGTGTCTAAAATACATAAACAGTCACATAGAAAATAAAACTGTGACTACATGTGTTTTAAGGTCATGTATTTATGTAACATACGTGACTAAAGGGCAGATGTAATAACCAAAAGTAAAAAATAACGTGACTAAAAGTTAGCCAAAAATTACACTTACAAATACTTAATGTGATTATAAAACGTTTCTAGTCACATTTTTATTTCTTTTATGTCATTAAAAGGTATATAATGGTTACTTTATATTACAAACTAGATGTTTAGTTGTGACCATATACCAACCAATAGTCATTATATGACATTTTTGTGTCTCTAAAAGGTTTGAAATAGTCACACTTCAAAGTATTTCTACATGCTTTCATGATATGGTCACTCATAACAAAACTTTGTGTCTCTAAAACCTAAACAATAGTCACGCCTAAATATTTGTTATGTGACAAATTGTTAGCAAAATGTCACAGTAAACATAAAAACATGTGACCATTTGGGAACATTATGTCATTAAAGATATGTAATGGTTACTTTATATTACCAACTAGGTGTTTAGTTGTGACCATATATCAACCAATAGTCACTTTAAGACATTTTTGTGTGACTAAAAACTATGAAATAGTCACACTTCAAACTATTTCTACATCAACGCTCATGAGATAGTCACACATAACAAAATTATGTGTATCTAAAACCTAAACAATAGTCACACTAAATTATTAGTTATGTGACAAATTATTAGCAAAACGTCATAATGAACACGAACATCATGTCATCATTTGGGAACATTTTGTCACTACAAAATAAATAAGTGTTACTAAAAAGGGTTTATGATGACATTATTCCATAAAATCATTTTGATCCAGCAAAGAAAAATCGCTAGTCTATAGTCACACGTTTTATCTACGGTCACATTTTTTCGTATAATACGGTCACTGAAATTCAATGTCACTGTATGTGACCTAAAATGGCGAGACTTTTGGTCACGGATGGGATGGAAAAAAAAAGTGTGACTAATCACTTACGGTCACACTTTTCTGGTGTGACTGAAGGTCATATTTGTACTAGTGGTTCCAAATCACTTTAGATTATATTTCTAATATTCTCTAAGCCTCGAGATGTGTATAATAAATATAAACACGTATAATACTCGTATACGTTATGTATTATTTATTTTTTAATAATCCGTTTAACGTAAGGATACGTTCTTATTTATTTTTTCACGCCTTTAACTATTCGAACACATATTCCCACGTATATGTTCATCAAATGACTAATTCCTATGTATTCATGCTATTAGAACATATATATATATATATATATATATATATATATATATATATATATATACTAGTTTTTTATCCCCGTGTGTTACACGGTTGATTTTTAAAAAAAAATTATAAATACAATCATAATCTACGACAATTATGTATTTTTATATCTTTAGTAATTAAATAATTGATTGTTAAATAATTTAGAAGGCAATAAATAAAAAGTTGGATATATATATCCATAATTTTTTTTAATAGAAATACGAATCACTTCCATAATTAGGAGTGTGAATGTCTATTGGCGGGAAAAATTATTGAGGATGAATATGATGATGCCACATGGCAAATTGTGGTGCAAAGAACTTTTCTTTTATTATATATATAGAATATAGATATAGATATATATATATATATATATATATATACTTACACATATATTTAACATAATACAATCGCGTAGATGTATTTTCCTCCAGTTATCATTTATTTCTAACGTATCAACTTCTAAGCATGTATTTTTCATACGTTTAGCTATCTTACACATATATCATATGTATCTATAACACAAACACGTCTAGTATTTGCAAATCGTTACCTTCTATCTATTTACCAACCCGTAAATATATCAATATACGTTTTAGCTTCTTAACACATATAGCACACGTATATAATTCAAGTTATGAAATTTTGGGGTATTACAATAATTCAGTGAAGAGAGTACATTAAACGAAGAAAACAGAGAGACTCTTTGTACATGAGAAGAGAGAGATGAGTTTTTCCTTTTTCTTGAATGAAATATAAGTCAGAGAAGAGAGTACATTATATAAGAATGTGAAATAACTGGATTACTGGATGATGTTATCAAATAACTGGGTTACAATATATAGAGAATGAAATCTAACCCTAGATACCTAATGGGCCCGTGGGGCTCAATATTTAACCCTAATCTCTAATACTTTAATACTCCCCGCAGTCGTAGCGGAACAAAATCAGACGCTAAAGACTGTAAACAATCAAAACATAATGATAATAATAATTAAAAAAAACTATAAAAAGTAGCTTCAATTTCCATTCTCGACTCCAAATCCCAATCTTTTGCAAGCGGCTCAGAAAATTTGAATCCCTGAAAATATTATGAAGTTTCCTCGGCTTTAGCTCCATTCATGACTTCATTTAGTTTTAGGTCTTGGTTTCCTGAATAATAAACATGGCTGGCTAGAGGTAAGTTTGACAACCGATGACCGTAGTCTTGTGGCGGTGTGTCGAGGCTAGCAATCAATGGTCACATGGATCCGTAGATCAAGAGATGAGATCCGTAGATCTAAAAAAGAAAAAAAAGAAAGCAAAGCCGGTGACCGTGGTCAGGCGGCAGTCTCTTGGATCCGTAGATCGAAAGATGAGATCCATAGATTTATAAAGAAAAGAAAAGAAAAAGAAAAAGAGATGGTGAAGAACGATGACCGTGATCAAACGACCGTCTACAATAGAGAGAAATTAACAAAAGAAAAATGATAGATCCGTAGATCAAACAAAAAGAGAGATAACGATTGCTAACCATGTGCTCGCGTGCTGTCAAAAAAGAACGAGATTAAAAAGAATCACGAGTCGACAATCATAAATGTCGGTGATATTTCTAAGAAAATTTCACAAAAAATACTATTAGATATCCGCCAAAAAAGTTAATAGCCCCCCAAAAAAAAAACATTCGATGAAAATTGATTTAATAAAAAAAGATTTGAGTCATATGGTGACTTAATCCACCGAATTGGAACAAAATCAAAGAATATGAAGAATTTAACTATTATGTCAGGGAGTAACATGAAAGAATGGCATCGGCAACGGTATTGAAAACAATGGTCTATCCACGAACACAGAATCTTGAATCGAGAATGAAACTTTATTTGAATAAAAAAACGAAAAGTAGAAGAATATACTAAACAAAGAAACAAAGTTGGGACAGGGCGGCGGCGGTGGCATCACACCGCCCTGTCTAGGGTTTAAACTTGGTGGTGACGGCTAGGGTTTGGATCGTTTAGGCTGTGATACCATATAAGAATGTGAAATAACTGGATTACTGGATGATGTTATCAAATAACTGGGTTACAATATATAGAGAATGAAATCTCAACCCTAGATACCTAACGGGTCTGTGGGCTCAAACTAATAAACCCTAATCTAATAATATAGTCTGATACATTAAACGACGAAAAGAGAGAGATATGAGTTGACATAAAATGATTGGTTATATATTACACGCGTCTCAGGGAATAATTGGATGTGAAGTTACTATACAACACCCAATTGAAATTGTTATATATATAATTGAAGACTTGAGTTTTTTATGGTTTGTGAATCGTTGTACCGACCAGTCCCCGAGTTGGGCACATTGTCTTCCTTTTCATTGTAATGTTTCTGTTTCTGCGGCATCTAGCGCCTTGCTAGCGTGGTTCGCGCTTTAATGCCATGCAGATAATCAGATTTGGTACATCTTTTCTTGCTATTTCCTTTTGAGACGGATTAAATTTTTATTCAATGAACGTATCAAGCAATGTCTAAACTAAAGGTGGAGTAACATCTTCGTTTAAGTATTGCAGCAGTTTAATATCTCTGGTTGTGAAGAAAAACCCAACAGAATACAATATTATAAACAAATTGACTTGCCAACCAGACCTTTGTTTGCAATCGTAAGGTAAAGTTATAAACTTACACCTAAAGAATTAACATAATCGAGACTAAACCTCAGATAGAACAAAAAGCTAAGTAACAACATCCAATCACTTATAAGATGAAAGACTTGGAAATTTTGTAAACCCATGGGTGACAACACACCCCATATGCAAAGACATACAACACAAACCATTTAAGTGTACATCAATCTCATAGAGGAACAAACTAGATTCAAATAAGAAGTAAGGTGGCGTTTGGTTCACGGAATGTAATGTAATTGGAATCGTAAAGTTTTCCTTTTAAAGTTGTGCTTAAGTTGGGTAAGGAAGGAGTTTGGAATACAATGAATTCCTTTAATCAATGGAATTTGAGGTCATGTAACTTTCCTTCGTTAAAGTGAAAGATTTCCTAATTCCATTGAGTAAAGGAATTCATTGTATTTCAAGCCCCTTCCTTACTCAACTTAAGCACAACTTTAAAAGGAAAATATTACAATTCCAATTACATTACATTCCGTGAACCAAACGCCACCTAAGTGTTCTTTCAATTCATAGATTATTAGGAAAGATGTAATAAAACGTTAGGTCAGAAACGAATAAAAGCAGCAGAAACTTAGGAAAGAGGATTACATAAGACAATTATATTGTAATATTCATAACAACACAGGAGAAATGAGGCACAGACATAAATAGATAAGAAAAACCCATAAGTAACGACAAAATAAAGTTTATGACAAATACAATCTTGATTCTTGAGATAAAAAAAAAATTTGGAGCTTTAAACTCATGAGCTCGATATTCAGTATGAATTAAGCTACATGATGAAGAAGACTTTTGTTTTTTAAAAACCTTTATGACTAAGTCAGTCGTGATTCTTGAATAACAAAAGTGAAAATTTTGTTAATATTGACTGTGGTGGTGATTCAAGATTTTCATCTTGTTTCTTCTCTTTAAATCCAGATCGTAACATGCATGTGTGTTCTTGCTCAGACTATTGACTGTGGTGGTGATTTAAGGTGGATGGTGGTGGTTTTAAGGCTGACCGACGGTGGCCATGGCCTCCGGCCGCCGGAAATGCGATATTGATGATGGTGGTTGGTTATTTTGAGCATAGGAATGGGTTTAGTGGTGTTTGGATACACTTTTGGATGGTTTTGAGTTAACTCGGTACCGAGTCAACCGAGTCGACTCGGTAAACAAAGCTGGTCAATCAATATCTCGGGTCAAACGAAGTCAAACCAGAAAACCGAGCATGGATTATTACTCGTGGTGAAATTCTAAGCGGGATGGACTACTCATTCATTAAATTTGAACATGTTTCACATTTTACGGATAACCGGGTTCGAGTCACGTACCGACCGGAAGGTATACCGCGTTTTGCTATATCATTAACATAGTAATGATCTTGTACACAAGTGTAACTGTTTTGTAAGAATACCCGTCATCTCAAAAGTTAATGGACTATTAAAAAAAGATATGTATAGATTTTGTAATAATGGAAATATTACAAAACTCAAAGCTTGGTGTACAAGTATCTGAAGCAAGTATCGTTAATTATGAATATGTCGGGTATGGACAAAAGCATATACATGAATCAAACTGTTATTATTGGTATTCTGGAAATTAGCAAAATAATACTCGACACTTGGTTTGGACAAAAATATATAATCTTAATATTAATCAGTTTTGACTCACCGGTTTAATACAAAAATTTATGCTTTAGTCTTTGTAAACATGTAAATGAGATAACATTTACTTGAAGTTCCAAAGTTCAAATAATTATAGATGTTTAGTATTGCAGTATGCAACAATTCTGAAAATAGAATATTCATTGAAGTTCCAAAGTCTACATGACCTCAAATTCCATTGAGTAAAGGAATTCATTGTATTTCAAGCCCCTTCCTTACTCAACTTAAGCACAACTTTAAAAGGAAAACTTTACGATTCCAATTACATTACATTCCGTGAACCAAACGCCACCTAAGTGTTCTTTCAATTCATAGATTATTAGGAAAGATGTAATAAAACGTTAGGTCAGAAACGAATAAAAGCAGCAGAAACTTAGGAAAGAGGATTACATAAGACAATTATATTGTAATATTCATAACAACACAGGAGAAATGAGGCACAGACATAAATAGATAAGAAAAACCCATAAGTAACGACAAAATAAAGTTTATGACAAATACAATCTTGATTCTTGAGATAAAAAAAAAATTTGGAGCTTTAAACTGCATGAGCTCGATATTCAGTATGAATTAAGCTACATGATGAAGAAGACTTTTGTTTTTTAAAAACCTTTATGACTAAGTCAGTCGTGATTCTTGAATAACAAAAGTGAAAATTTTGTTAATATTGACTGTGGTGGTGATTCAAGATTTTCATCTTGTTTCTTCTCTTTAAATCCAGATCGTAACATGCATGTGTGTTCTTGCTCAGACTATTGACTGTGGTGGTGATTTAAGGTGGATGGTGGTGGTTTTAAGGCTGACCGACGGTGGCCATGGCCTCCGGCCGCCGGAAATGCGATATTGATGATGGTGGTTGGTTATTTTGAGCATAGGAATGGGTTTAGTGGTGTTTGGATACACTTTTGGATGGTTTTGAGTTAACTCGGTACCGAGTCAACCGAGTCGACTCGGTAAACAAAGCTGGTCAATCAATATCTCGGGTCAAACGAAGTCAAACCAGAAAACCGAGCATGGATTATTACTCGTGGTGAAATTCTAAGCGGGATGGACTACTCATTCATTAAATTTGAACATGTTTCACATTTTACGGATAACCGGGTTCGAGTCACGTACCGACCGGAAGGTATACCGCGTTTTGCTATATCATTAACATAGTAATGATCTTGTACACAAGTGTAACTGTTTTGTAAGAATACCCGTCATCTCAAAAGTTAATGGACTATTAAAAAAAGATATGTATAGATTTTGTAATAATGGAAATATTACAAAACTCAAAGCTTGGTGTACAAGTATCTGAAGCAAGTATCGTTAATTATGAATATGTCGGGTATGGACAAAAGCATATACATGAATCAAACTGTTATTATTGGTATTCTGGAAATTAGCAAAATAATACTCGACACTTGGTTTGGACAAAAATATATAATCTTAATATTAATCAGTTTTGACTCACCGGTTTAATACAAAAATTTATGCTTTAGTCTTTGTAAACATGTAAATGAGATAACATTTACTTGAAGTTCCAAAGTTCAAATAATTATAGATGTTTAGTATTGCAGTATGCAACAATTATAGATGTTTAGTATTGCAATAGCCACTGTTTTGAAAAAAGCGTGGCCAAAGGTAAGAAATTCTCGTTTTAGCCACACATATTTTGTACCCGTGGCCAAATATATAGCCTTTGGACCCTTTTAGCCACGTATTTTTTTGTTTATGTGACAACAACAATCAGGTGCAGTGGCTTTAGCCACTGTTTTACAAAAACATGTGGCACTTATTTGTCACACTTAAAAAAGAGTGGCGAAATGCACCAAACGGCCACGGAATTTTTATGATTTTTTATTCGTGTGACCAAAAAGGAATGTATGGCCACGCTTAAATAATGTTGTGTGACGGAAGAGTAGATTTTATTACTTAGTAAATTAAAAGAAAACAAAACTATTTATGCGTGGCTAAATGTGAGCAATGGCCACGCTTTTTACTTAGTTATGTGGCTAAAAGCTAGTACATATGGCCACTGTTATTAGGTTGTGTGACTAAATATTAGATGACTAATGGTCACGGTAGGTTGTGAGTGACAAAAATCTATTACCTATGGCCACATATATTAACCGTGACTAAATGGTAGGTTGTGAGTGACAAAAATTTATTTTATGGTCACGGTAAAATATTAAACGCGTGGCGAAAAAGAGAAGATTTGTTTCCCTCTAAAACAACGCGCTTTTTTCAATTGTACCAATTAATTCGAGCGGGTTAAAATCTGCTACCCTATATATCATCATCATTGTTATTTTCCTTTTTACCGCCATCCCTTTCTTGATCTCAAATTCTCTACACCAATTCGTTTACACCAATTCTGGTATCAAATGGCCGATAATCAACGCTCCCTTAATTACTGGTATGTGAAGCATAACCGTATTTTTTTGGTTTACAGTAACAGGAGAAGAAGATCCTTCAAGTCCCACAAATCTGTGATTAAACACAACGATGAGAACATCCTGAAGCAACTCCATGCGCAGAAGATTCCTGATTGTTTTGCCTACCATGTTGAGACAGCGAAATTATTTCGTGTCCTTGATACAAAATTCAATGAACCCGAAGAAGAAGATGAAGATGAAGAAGATAGATGAAGAAGATGATGAAGAAGATGAAGAAGCAGATGAAGCAGATGAAGAAGATGAAGAAGATGAAGAAGATGATGATGATGATGATCATGATGATGACGATGCAAGTTCAGGATACATATCCGAAGATTGCAGTGATCCGGATTATTAATTAGGGTTTAGTTTAATTATGAACAAATTAAGAACAATGTTTTATATGTTTATTTTTAGTTATGATATTAGTAGTTATAATTGAATATATGATGGTTATATATGTTTATCATGTTTGATTATCTTGTGATATGGCCACTCATATTAAACATTGGTTGCGTGACAAATTATGACAAATGGTCACGGTATATTAATTTTAGGTGGCTAAAAGAATACCAACAGTCGACGGCGCTTGCTTCATTTATTCATCTTTCAAATCTCCATCTACCACGCCCCTCGAGTATCGATATATACTATCTCTGTATCAGTTTTCATCATCATCTCCACCATGACCCTTTTCTCCCAGTCTTTCTCTCTCTGTTTTTCGTCCATCATCGACGGCAAAAAATGTGGAATTGGCGTCATCCGTATGTGGAAAACGGTAAGTTATCATCTTCACCACTGAAATTCGATTGAAATTTTCGTCTCAGATTTGGTAATTTTTTCTTGTGCAGGGAAAGATTGCACTCTGTATCTCCTGCGAGCAGATTTTAAGTTATTGTGGAAACCATGGAGACGAGGAGTCTCTAATGGTTCATACAAATGCTTTACTGAGAGCAGATTTTAAGTTATTGTGTAATTTTATAACAGTCAGCAGTAAGGGCACATGTTGAGGTTTGCAGGACTTGTATTCTTCAGGTGCTTCTCTCCCTTCTGGCCCCATGAACCCGGTTTATCTTCACCCACGTCTTCACCATTTTCAGTTGATCAGAAGCAAGTGCATGTGAGAAAGCAAAGAGGGATTTTTCTTCAGCCGCTTCTTCTCCCTTTTAAGTTAGTAGTTTTTCAGTTGTAATTTTATAGATCAATGTATTAATGGAATCATAACCTTTGGATTATGTATGTAATTGTGTTTGTTAAAGCAGCAGTTGATTTTGTTTGTTTATTTTTGACTTTTATTGACTCTGGTTTGGTCAAAGAGAGGAGACCTGCAGGCACAATCAAAAAAAGGAAACACTTGACTCAAAATTAAGATCCATAATATATATTCCAGAATACATAAAGAAAAAAAACAAATATTGTTGATACTGTAGTTTGCTAAGATTCAAAAACATTACAATGATGATCAATTAATCGGTGGTTTTTCGTAATATCATTCCAGTACAGTCAGCTCTATGGTAAACATTGTGACGTGTATCTACGGGTGGCAATACATTATCGTTGTGAGGAAAAACTACCGTACTAAATTCTTCATTGGCATCGTCTTCATAATAATCTCTGTAATTTCTGGGAGGTGTCATAAAGACAATATGCAGTTTTTTATCCAGCTGGTCTTTGACGTAAAACAACTGTTGTGCTTGTGACGCGAAAATGAACGGGTCCTCCTTGTGACCTAGTCTTTTAAGGTTGACCAAAGTGTAACCAAGACTATCTTTTTTGACCCCCTGTGTATTCTCAACCCAGTCGCACATAAATAGAGGGATGGTTTTAATATGGTAATCTAGTAGCCATATCTCTTTTAAAACCCCATAGTAAGGTTTTTTTCCATAGGTTAAGACCTCGTTAGAGATGTGCATGTCATTTACCTCTACACCAACCCCGCTGTTCTGGTAAACCCTACCGTCTCGAGATTTTGTACGAAATGAATAGCCATTGATGTCATATACTTCATATTTCCTCACGCTTCTGTGCGGACCATGTGAAATCCACCTAACGGTCTCTGATATAGTTTCTGGGGACTCCGCCATCTCCTTTTCAACCTGAAATTCATAGTAGGTTCATCAGGAGAGTTCATTAGGAATAGGAAGATTATAGCTCTTCCAAAAATAAAATAAAGTTGTTCCGGACAACTCAGGTCAGTTGTTCCGGAAAGTTACAGTTCATCCGGAATTAAAACTATAAGAAAAATAGTTTCAGTTCACCAGGAAGGTTATAGTTCATCCGGATAGAAAATAGAGTTATTCCGGACAACTCAGGTCAGTTGTTCCGGAAAGTTACAGTTCATCCGGAATTAAAACTATAAGAAAATAGTTTCAGTTCACCAGGAAGGTTATAGTTCATCCGGATAGAAAATAGAGTTGTTCCGGACAACTCAGGTCAGTTGTTCAGGAAAGTTACAGTTCATCCGGAATTAAAGCAATAAGCAAATTTAGCTGACCTTGTTGCGTAACCATTTACCAAATGTTGTGCTCTGCTTCTTAGTCAGGTCATTTAGTCTACTACCAGGATGTTCCTTTTCCAAAAATTTCATGTGTTCTCTGCAATTACATGAATTGAAGTTATCTATAAAAGTTTATAATTAATTAAACAGATAAAAAAAGGTTAATAATCTAAATTACTTACTCGATATAATGCTCAATTTCAGGCGTATTTAGCAACACAAATAAATGCGCTTTCGATAGGAGCTCTGGAGAGACTTCAACTGATCTACCAGCTGACCCAGGACTTCCATCCGCACTGCTATGCTTTTTAGTTGGAACACCAATAGTTGTGATGTTTTTTTGGT
>JBCNJP010009655.1:0-27832 GCA_039602395.1 Deinandra increscens subsp. villosa
GCGGGGCCTAACAACACGGGTGCCTCGGGTCAAAGCTCTTCGACTCAAGGTACAAATGAAGTAGCTGAGGATGATGGAGATGAAAACATAGAGATGTCAGATTACGCCCGAAGTGGCAGAATCATCTCTAAAGCCCCTGCAGGACACGACAACTGGTTCCGTGAATTCTATCAAGGACCAGCCCCCACAAAATACGCCCTCGATGTTGGTGAAAGCTCCATTGACAAAAGGGGGAGTCGTGAAGCCATCTTGTGCTGGCACTATGACACGGAGAAGAAACTGTTTGCTGTGATCCGTGACGGCTACAGTCCAGTTGAGTATTACAGAACTCGTGGACAATTCCACTCATGGACTGAGCCTGAGATCAGAAGTTTGCTCCGAGCTCCTTTCATCAACAGGTGGAACAGCTCAGATGGGGATCTTATCAGAAACAACCTATTAAGCCATCTGGAAAACAATTTTGCTGACTTTGACCTGAAGCAGGTGAGATGGGTTGAGACGGGAACTGACCCTGTGACTGGGGATACAATTGGTGAAGCTAGAAGACCACCTACCAAGCGCACAAGGGTGATTAACATGTTGGATGAAATCGAAGACGGTACGCTGGTCAAAAACTTTGACTGCTGGTGCTATGATCCAACAACTCACGAGGTGGTGGTTCTATGCAAAGGTTTGAGACAGTTTCGCTTCTATGATCCAGTTGATCTGCTGCGTTTTGGAGAAAGAGACATAAAGCTACTCGCCTCACAGCCTATACTTGGTGATGAAAATGATATGGAGAATGCTGTGAGGGTGGGAATCTTTCATGGGACTGCAGAGCGGATTGTAGCGAACAAGTGGTGGTCAAACAACGTTCAGAACACATTCAGATTTGACCTCCTGCTGCCATAGAAGAAAAGTTCAAATGATTCATGCCTAGGGGAAGATTGTTGGGCTAGGCTTATTTAAGGCATGAACATTTGTAATTGGGCTTATTGTTTATATTGTTTTGGGCTTTTGTTAATGGGCTTATAGCCTTTATCTTGTTTATGATTGGGCCATGTGGGCTTCCATATAGTTTACGATTTGTAATAGTGGGTAGTATATAAACCCACTTGATTATGATTGTAACCAAGCTTTTCTAATACACAATTTCATGTTTACGATCTCTCTCTCCATTGTGTGTTCACGATCAGCTTCATTCAAGTAGTGATTCTTCATTCAAGACTTGATCTTTTCATTAGATCTAGTCTATTTCTATCTACTTTTCTCTTGAATCAATCGTGTTTGAGGATTCCGCACTCATTCACGATCAAATATCGTGTGGTTGGTTTGATTTCGGACCTACAGTTTTATTATTTCCTTGTAATTGTTGATAGGGTTAGATCAATTTTATTTCAAGTGTATTGTAATAGAATAGGTTTATTTCCTTTGTTGTAATCGCAATAAATAAAAGTATTTATTTAATTTAAATTTACGAACGGTTTTCCTACAACTTAAAACAAATTTTTAAAAACACCGTTCGTTTTATAAAAACTTCATTGCCTCGAGTCTCAAAGTTGGACTTAGATTTCTCGAGGTGATCTAGTGTTTTAAAAATAAATATTTTTTTAAACTCGTTTTGACTCAAAGTTGGACTTAGAGTTAAACGAGTTGTTGGTTACGACAAAACTGTAACATCCATTTGTTGGACGTTAATTTTCTTTTATAACTTTAACATCCATTAGTTGGACGTTATAATCTAAAACCATCTAACCTCCATAAGTTGGAAGTTATAAAAAAAAACTTTAATACACTTTAATCCATCCATTTGTTGGACTTTAATCTCTTCAAAACGTGCGCGTTTAGAGATTAAAACTCTCTTCTACTCCTTGAAAACCATCCATTAGTTGGAGGTTTTTTTTTCTTACGCCTTAAACGTGCGCGTTTAAATAATAATTCTGAATATTAACTTGTGTAGTCTTCTATTTCAGAAAAATGACTAACGAAACCATTAAGACGACCGAAAAGCCTAAGGAAACACCATCGGTTGGTACTTCCACTGGCATAACGGCCAACACCATCGCCAGTCATGCCGAAAAACCCGAGAAGTTCTCGGGTTTGCACTTCAAAAGGTGGCAACAGAAGATGTTGTTCTACCTAACCACCTTAAACCTTGCGAGGTGTCTCACAGAGTCCGCTCCCCAACTCGGTGAAGGGGAAGCCAACGCTGAAACCGTTAGTGCGGTGGAAGCTTGGAAACATTCGGACTACTTGTGCCGGAACTATGTGTTGAACGGCCTAGTGGACTCACTGTATAATGTCTACTCGGTGTTTAAGACTTCCAAAGAATTGTGGGAGTCTTTAGACAAGAAGTATAGAACGGAGGATGCTGGCAGAAAGAAATTCGTGGTAGCCCGTTTCTTGGACTACAAAATGGTTGATAATAAAACCGTGATGAGTCAAGTCCAGGATCTTCAAATTATACTACATGAGGTCCACGCAGAGGGTATGTCCCTTTGTGAGACGTTTGAAGTGGCGGCAATGATTGAAAAGCTTCCGCCGTCGTGGCTTGAGTTTAAGAATTATCTTAAACACAAAAGAAAGGTAATGACCGTTGAGGATCTCATTGTCCGTCTTCGTATCGAGGAGGACAATAAGATGGCTCAAAAAGCCACCACCATGCAACCTTCGGCTAAGGTGAATATGGTGGAGGTTGGTCAGTCTTCCAAGGGAAGCAAGCGCAATGGTGGGGCCAAAGCCAAAGGCAAAGGCAAAGCGGTGGAGCACTTGGCACCGAAGAAAGGGGTTGTGAAAAAGAAGCCCCAGAAGTTCTCAGGAAAGTGCTACAACTGTGGGGGGCATGGTCATCGGGCGGATCAGTGCCCGAAGCCACAACGTGAGCGCGTTCACATGGTGGAAGACGACATGCCACTAGTGGCCATGATCACGGAGGCGTCTGCCTTCATCTCTGAAGTCAACATTGTGGGGGAGAACCCTGGCTGGTATGTTGACACCGGTGCCACCCGCCACGTGTGCGGAGACAAGTCCCTCTTTAGTACGTTTAAAGAGGCGAAGGGGACCGATAAGCTTTATATGGGGAATAAAGCTACTACCGACATCATGGGTGAAGGCAATGTGGTCTTGAAGTTCACTTCAGAGAAGGAGCTTACGTTGAGCAACGTTCTGTATGTTCCAGAAATCAGGAAGAATCTTGTTTCTGGATGGCTGCTCAACAAGTTTGGATTTCGCATTGTGATCGAGTCTGATAAGGTCGTTTTGACCAAAAATGGCATGTTTGTAGGCAAGGGCTATGCCCAAAACTCTATGTTCAAGTTGTCTACAATGGTTATTAATAAAATGGCGAAAGCCTCCTCTTCTACTTATATGATTGAGTTTTACGATTCAAATATGTGGCATGGTAGATTAGGACACGTCAATTTTAATTCAATACGTCGTTTGATGAATTTAAAGTGTTTGCCAAATTTTAAAATAGACTCGAAATGAAAATGCGAAACGTGTGTCGAATCCAAACTTACAAGACAACCATTTAAATCGGTTGAACGAATAACCGAACCCCTAGACTTAATTCACACTGATGTGTGTGACTTGAAAGTCGTCCGTACGCGTGGTGGACACAAGTACTTCATCACGTTTATTGATGATAGTACAAGATATTGCTATGTATACTTACTTAAGAGTAAGGATGAAGCAATAAACAAGTTTATCTTGTTTAAGAACTTGGTTGAGAATAAATTCACCAAGAAAATCAAAGTTTTGCGGAGTGATAGAGGAGGTGAATATGTTTCACCATTTGCGGACTTATGTGCACAGAGTGGAATTGTCCATGAGACCACCGCACCTTATTCTCCACAATCCAATGGCATTGCGGAACGAAAGAACCGTACATTGAAAGAAATGATGAATGCCATGTTGAATAGTTCTGGGATGAGCCTAGACATGTGGGGGGAAGCCGTTTTGACGGCTAACTATCTTTTGAATAAGATACCCCGCAAAGATAAGGATAAAACTCCTTATGAATTGTGGACGGGCAAAACGCCATCCTACAAATACCTGAAAGTGTGGGGGTGCCTAGCTAAGGTATTAGCTCCTTTGCCTAAGGTGCAAAGGTTAGGACCCAAAACTGTGGACTGTGTGTTCATTGGATACGCAGAAAACAACAGTGCATACCGGTTTCTTGTCCATGACTCGAAAAATCCTGATATACACGAAGACACTATCATGGAATCAAGGAATGCTTCATTATTTGAAAATGTATTCCCGTGTTTGTCACGAGAACACGCGAGTTGATCAACCTCATTAGTTGGTGACGAGACTCGTGAAGATCCATTTGTTGGTGACGAGACTCGTGAAGATCCATTTGTTGGTGACGAGGCTTATGAACAACCATCTGTTGGTAATGAGGTTTGGTAGACGGCCTGCATCTAATGAGGGTGAGCCTAGAAGAAGTAAGCGAAAAAGGGTTGGAAAATCCTTTGGACCTGACTTCACGACTTACATGGTTGAGGGTGATCCCAATACCTACCGTGAGGCGGTAACCTCTTCAGATGGGCCTCAATGGAAAGAAGCCATCAAGTGTGAGATAGAGTCTATCTTGCAGAACCACACTTGGGAGCTTGTCGATCTTCCTAAGGGTTGCAAACCACTTGGAATATCAGTGGATATTCAAGAAGAAGTTGAAAGCCGATGGCTCCAT
This sequence comes from Deinandra increscens subsp. villosa, assembly GCA_039602395.1. Classification (NCBI taxonomy): domain Eukaryota; kingdom Viridiplantae; phylum Streptophyta; class Magnoliopsida; order Asterales; family Asteraceae; genus Deinandra; species Deinandra increscens. The sequence goes on from JBCNJP010009655.1 coordinate 4,676, forward strand.
TGACAAGTATAAGGCGAGGCTAGTGATCAAAGGATACAGACAAAAGGAGGGTTTGGATTACTTTGATACTTACTCACCTGTTACATGCATAACCTCGATAAGGTTGGTGCTTGCTACGGCGGCTTTACGAAATTTGGAGGTTCACCAAATGGATGTAAAGACCGCGTTTCTAAACGGTGATTTAGAAGAAGAGATCTACATAGAACAACCTGAGGGTTTTACCGCTCCTGGCCAAGAAGGCAAGGTGTGTAGACTCGTCAAGTCTTTGTATGGCTTGAAGCATGCTCCGAAACAATGGCACCAGAAGTTTAACCGTGTCATGCTTGACAACGGATTCAAAATAAATGAGTGCGGCAAGTGTGTATATGCGAAGGACACACCTAGAGGTTATGTGATTCTATGTCTCTATGTAGATGACATGCTTATCGTTGGGAGTGATGATAAGATGGTCAAAGCTACTAAAGACATGTTGAAAGCGAGATTTGACATGAAAGACATGGGGCTCGCAGATGTGATACTCGGTGTAAAAATCATCAGAACCCCAAATGGTATTGTCTTAAGTCAATCTCACTATGTGGACAAAATCCTTAAGAAGTTCAACGCAGGAGATAAGAGTGTGTCTCAAACTCCGGTTGATACTACCCTTCATCTTGCTAAGAATAGAGGAAAAGGGGTTGCTCAGTTGGAGTACTCAAGGGTGATTGGGAGTCTCATGTATCTTATGACATGTACCAGACCAGATTTGGCTTATGCTGTGAGCAGACTAAGCCGGTACACGAGTAATCCGTGCGCAGTACATTGGAAAGCAATGACTCGTTTACTAAGGTACTTAAGATACACGAGAGACTATGGACTGCATTATACCCGAGATCCAGCAGTTATCGAAGGATACTACAATGCGAATTGGATTTCGGATATAAAGGATTCCAAATCAACAAGCGGGTATGTGTTCACGCTTGGTGGCGCGGCTATTGCTTGGAAATCGGCTAAGCAAACTGTTATAGCGCGGTCCACAATGGAATCTGAGTTCATCGCCTTGGATAAATCTGGTGAAGAGGCGGAATGGCTACGTCAATTTGTGGAAGAAATTCCAAGGTGGCCTATGCCAATGACGGCTATTTGCATACATTGTGACAGTAAATCGGCAATTGGGCGCGCCCAATCCATGATGTACAATGGCAAATCAAGGCACATTAGACGTAGACATAATACGGTACGACAACTAATCTCTACCGGAGTTATCTCAATTGACTATGTGAAGTCAAAGGATAACACTGCGGATCCGTTTACAAAAGGATTAAGCAAAGAGTTAGTTTTGAAGTCGTCAAGGGGAATGGGACTAAAGCCCATTGGGTTGAAAGCTGATGCGAAGGAAAACCTAACCTATGAAAATGGAGATCCCAGGCTCTAGGTTCAATAGGACAACCTAATCGCATTGGCTAAGGTCACTGTGGGGGAGTAGTGTAAGGCCCCAATCCCATTTTGATGTATTAACATCATTTCCAAAAATCAGAGTTTGAAAATTTCATCTTATACTTAGACCTTCATCCATCACATGAGCAACATTTACAAAATCACGCGTTTAACGCCGTTAACTACATGATAGTTTACTTACAAACATTTACTACTGCAAACATATAAATTAAAATTCCCAAAATACATGATGTTCGGTTCCATGATCCCTTGGTTCGATCCTGACCCATCCGTTATCGATTACCTGCCAAGAACACTAGTAACACGTTAGTATTAATGGCACATAACCGCTATCAAGCTTATACATCAATTGAAAACAAGAAACAACATAAAAATCCGGACAACATGCTCCAAGCGTATCGCTTGGAGCTTCTGTCCTGCCAGGCGATACGCCTGGAGCCTAGTTTCCAGGGCTCCAGGCCAGTTTTCCCATACTTAGCCAAATTTTCAGCATTTTCACCCCTTTTGCAATTTCACCTATCAAAACTTCATTTTTAACACTAGAAACTCATTATGACCTATCATCTATAGTTATAATGCATTTCCGTAAAAATCACAAATTTACTACGTAATCAAATTCAACTAGCACCCGAACCGACCCGTTGACCCGTTAAGGCATTTATCACATTCCAGCCCCTAATACACACCTCCACTTGCAATTTCTCATCATACTCCTATCTTGACACACACATATGTTGTGCCAAGCCGCTTAGTCTTTCTTGTTGCGACAATTGGAGAATTGTAACTTCACAATTACTCACATCGTCACAACTCTACTGCTCGACCCAAAGAGGGTCATACAACACTGCTTTCCCAACTTGGTCATTTGCATACCGAGTCCCTCATTCCGCAACAACAAGTCTCTAGGTACTTGGTGTTCACTAGATACTAGGTCAATAGCCATTGTCATCAAGTGAACGCTCCACAATTCATGACATATAAGTACATATACATAACTAACCGCTACGTGTTACCTTTAAGCTTTATTCTTGCCTTCACGTTGGTGACTTGTAGTTCCACCCGCTTCACCTATATTCATTACATTGTTTAGATTACCATTGTATACTCATGGATCACACAATTATCATACCAATCACCTAAACAACTCATGAAATCAGCATACACACAAATTCATTCTCATTCAAGCATTTCATCAAACACCTTATGTGCATAAATGATGTTCTTAATGTTTAGAAGCTTACATGTTACCATTCCACCCATAGATTACTACATAACATGTAATTCAACTGTTATACCAAATCTAATACTTCCAACAAGTCTATTAGCACACATGGACCATAATTAACCAACCTAATTCACCCATCCACCATGGGTTTCGAATTCTATAGGGTGGGGCTTAAACCCATCACAATTTCTACTAATTACACACAAAATCAGTCATGCAGGGCAAGATTATGCTTCATCTAGACTCACTAACACATAATAACTCAGATTACAACCTCAATTTAACATCTAGAGGAAACCCATGAAATCACCCTAACATAGAAACACTTACTTGGTCAAGAACACCCAATGGAGAGCTCAAAATAAGGAATTACAAGCCCTCCTAAGCTAGAATTCGGACTCCTTAAGTAAATTCCACCACAAACTCTCTTGATTTCAAGGATTTCATGAACTAGGGCTCCTCCCCCTCTCCTTTCTCTCGTTCGCGATTTCTGAGTCTGGGGGAAACCCAGACTTAATTTTCTTGCCCCTATGTTACAGCTTTGGTCCCTCTAATTTCATATTTTATAAAATTCAGCCAAGACCCTTTTATTTACACAATTAATCCTCTAACTTTCTTTAGTTTGACCATCTACTAATAAAGTTAACTTTTAACTAGAAATCCCCATTAAATAACCCGGTCAACCATCTAAACCCGCTTATTACTCTAAAACCCACATAAATCATAATTAAAATTAAACACCTAATTATTTTGAAACTCGGGATGTTACAACTACCCTAAAATCTTAAAGGGAGTTGTGTACTTTCTAGTCCATTCCTATCACCAAACAGTGAAGTGTGTGAGGTTAAGCATACGATGGTCAATGACTTTGTGTAATTCATAGATGATTTTGAGCAAATCATAATACCAATGCTTTTAATGATTGTGGTAATCACCTATGCAAGAGAGAAGTGTGGTCGCTTCGAATGGATTTGTTGGGCACAAATACTAGAGCTCTAGCAGAACCAGACAAGTGTTCCAGGACCATGATTGGACACGACAATGAGGGCTAACCAAGTTAGGGAAAGTGTTGTGTGGGTATAATAACGGTTACACAAACGGTCGGTTGGTTCAAAGACATCGCGTCTACCAAACACCAGTAACCCTAGTATACTTCACAAAGGAAGGTTCAAAGGGGACACCTACCTATCTTGCAACACTGGACTGCCGAAATTGCCTTTGATTCTAGAAGAATAGATCGATACCCATTCATGTGGGGGATTGTTGGAATTTTGGGAGAAAAACTAGTGAAAAATAGGTTTTTTTTTTCTTTTTTCTTCACTAAGTGTGAAAATGAGTTATTCATCAAATTTGGACTAAAATAAAATACATATAACATAGGTTGTTGCCTCTGTATTTTATGGGTTTGTATAGTATGTTGTGAGGGCTTTCCAACGCATCAAACCACGTCCAAATCCGAGCTCGTATGAATGAGATATCATTGCTCAAAGTTAAGGGTTCGAAGTTGTCAAAGCTGCGAAAATTAGAGAGAAAATTCTAAGTATAGCATGAGAACTCATCCCATATTGGTTGGGGGATGAAACCAAAAGTGCTTTATAAGGTGGGAACCTTACCAACTATTGTTTCCTCTAGTAGGACACATCCCTTGGACCCTAAGGGGCGCGAAGCACCCCTAACTCGCATTCGCACTCGCACTCGCACACGCGCGCGCGCGTGGCGTAGGCGTATGAGGTGCAATGTGGCGATTTGATGGCGCACTTTGCACTTCGCATCGCCGCGAGCCGCTTGAGAGCCGCCTTATTGTTTTTAAGTTCAACCGGAAAAAGTTCAGGTTGAAGTTCAAGTGGAATAGTTGAACCGGAACCTGTTCAGGTGGAACCTGTGTGGTTCAGCCGGAAGGTTCAAGCGGACCTGCGTGGCTCCGCTGTTCGAGCAGAACGCGTGTTCCTCCGGATTGACAGCTGGAAACGCGTTTTTTGAGTTAATTAAGGTAATTCCGCGTTAATTAGAAATTAATTTGCATTAAAGACCTTTAATGAAAAGTTTGACTATGAATTATTTTAGAGTGCTCTCCAAGACTCCCACCACTATATATACAGCCTCATTAGTTGAGGCTAAAGACACCAGAATTCACATAATTCTTTCTCTCTGCCTCTCCTCAATATTTCTCTCATCTTCTTCATCGTTCTTGTTGTTTCTTCAAGCTTCGAAGGTATTTTCAAGCTTAGAGTTATCCCGGTCGTACAATACGGTTTAGGCGATTGTACCCTGGGAAACAAAACGGATCTTCGGTAGACCCGAAATTTGTTTTAAGGGACCCGGGTTTTGACCCGAAGCCTTCGCCAAGGTTCCTTGGAACCTTTCTCGTTTTTCTTAACTAATATTAAACAATTTTCCACAAATCTTTTTCTTTGAATTTCAATTAGTATTCAAAACCTTTTTCCAAATTCTCTGTCTTAACTTTCTTTCATTTAAATCAACATCATTTCATTTCATTAGTACTCAGATTTCATTTCATTGTAATTATCATTCATCTCTTTGTATTGTATTTCATTTTCATGTAATGTTTTATTATTTCCTTGTAAATGTTGATAGGGGTAGATCAATGTTGATAGGGGTATGATCAATTTTATTTAAATTTACGAACGGTTTTCCTACAAAATCGAGTAATCGACACTGACCAGAGCAACTAGAAATCGATTAAAGGAACAACTGGCAATAGATGAAGTTTGATTGCCGATATCGTTGAAGTAAAGCAACTAGAAATCGATTTAAGGAGCAACTTGAAATCGACTGATGAGGAAATCGTTGAACAAAGCTGCGATTTGCGATCTGATTTACTGAAATCGGTAGGCTATTCGTGTTTTGTGCAGACTCCAGAGTGGCAACGAGTGTAGTAAAAATTTAGGATTTAGGGCTTTTACTCATAAGTATTAAAAAATATATTTTATTTAATAAATTTATAAAATACTTTTGGATATTTCGGATATCTGAATATCCGAAATTTTTAAAATTCTATCCGAATTTTATTTATGGTTGAAAATAGATTTTAGAGTCTAAAAAAAAATTCCGAATCCGAATTTTCAGATATTTTCGTATTTGGAATTTCGTATATTTTGTGTTTCGGATTCGGATATTTTTGAACACCCCTAGCCTACACTCACACCCGTTCCTCCCTTTTGCTCTCTGATAGTCGACGCCGGAGAAGAAAAACCAGAAGTTCACGCTGGAGATATCGTGTCAACACGAAGAATCGGTTCAAGGCATTAGTTCGATTTTCAATTTTGCGTTGCCAAATCATAGTTTTTGTTCCGATTCATGTTGCTGAAGTTTTTCGATTTTCAGATCAATGTTCGATTATTGATCCGATCAATGTTTTTGATCTTTCTGTTGCTCAAGTGTTTTCGTTTTTCTTCGACTTTATGTTCCGATCAAGCTTTCTTGATTATTGAATGTTTGTTCGACCATATAGATATGAAAAGACCCTCGATGAACAGACCTTGGATGTTTTCGATTCTAATGAACACACCTAACTTATTTAATCTCAGTGTTTTTTGATTCTTGAACTAATCTCGGTTTTATTACACCCAATTAACAGACCCTAATAAACCCTAGATTGATTTTAGATTTCGTTGACATTCACCTTATTTTTACATGGTCATATACCTCAATTCCAAGTTTGCATCATCTGCTAATTACTTTAAGGTAATTTAGCCATCAGTTGTTAGTGATTTATATTCTTTCGCGTTTGAAATCTTACACTGATGACTTATTCCGTTTTTACCGTGGTTAGAGATTGAAACATTTTGTGTTTATCTTCCTCTGGAGGGGTTCTAATTTTGGTGTTTATCTCTTCGATTTGTAGGTTCTCACCGCCGTTGTGCGCTTTAGTGGTTGGTGGTGTGGCATCCGACCGGTTTATATTCACATGCACATATTGATTTATTCTTCAGTTTAGTCAACATATATGTTTTTCTTTTGTTGTTGACACCTTAATTTTTCAACCTTTAGGTAGGTTCATTTTGATTTTGATTTTTCAATTCCTCCGTTAAATATAGATATTGATGTTGTTAATTATTATGCTTAATCGCATCTATTGCAGGTAGTAGAGTGGAGTTCAGTTCGTTCGTATGATGACCGGTTTGCTTTACTGGTTTCATCTCTTTAAGTTTTTCTTGTGTTGTTTCATTTCTTTCTTTTTATTTGTTTGGAGTTTGGTCGCTTGCATTATGGAGTTTCTTCTTTGATTTACATCTAATTTTGTTGCATGTCTTATTGCAGCGTTTTTCATCTACGATTTCGATCGTCTTGCTGTTGTTTTGATTGCTGGACTGGAATTCTTTAATTCCAGATAATTGATCGTTCGTCTTAACCGGATTATTTGCTTCCTAATTATGCTATCTTAATTAGCTTTTTCCTTGAGTAATTTTGTGTTGGTTTATGCTTCTCACATTCTGAATGCGTCCGTCTAATGTTTTGGCTAATTTATATAATATACAATCAAAATTCATGATTAATAGTATACTTTTAGGTTTTCAAACTTTGGCCACGTGAATTTGGTTTTTTGACGTTTTCTACCCTTAAACTTTTACGATTTGTTTTTTTTTTCAAATTTCATGATGAATAGTATACTTTTAGGTTTTCAAACTTTGGCCACGTGAATTTGGTTTTTTGACGTTTTCTACCCCTAAACTTTTACGATTTGTTTTTTTTTCTTTCTAACGAAATAGTAAACTTTTAGTTTTTATAGTTTTGGCCACATTGTTTCATACTGTTACGTTTTGTACCGTTTAACTTTTAGAGTTTTTGTTATTTTATTCCATGATGAATAGTATACTTTTAGTTTTTCAAACTTTGGCCACGTGACTTTGGTGTTTTGACGCTTTCTACCCCTAAACTTTTACGATTTGTTTTTTTCTTTCTAACGAAATAGTAAACTTTTAGTTTTCATAGTTTGACCACATTGTTTCATACTCTTATGTTTTGTACCGTTTAACTTAGAGATATTGTTATTTTAAGTTTTGTTGTCTTCTATTTTGGCCACGAAACTTTTAACTTTTCTACTTTCATTTTTAGTATATTTTTATAGTTTTATACTTTCACTACAAGATTAGACTTTTACGTTTTATACCCCTTAACTTTTTTACCCTCTAACTTTTAAACTTTTTTTTTGTTTTAAGTTTTGTTATCTTTTACTTTGGCCACGAAACTTTTAACTTTTATACTTTCGTTTTTAGTATACTTTTATAGTTTTATACTTTCACCACAAGACTTTAGACTTTTACGTTTTATACCACTTAACTTAGTATATTTTTATAGTTTTATACTTTCACCACAAGACTTTTAGACTTTTACGTTTTATACTCTTTAACTTTTTAATCCTCTACCTTTTAAAGCTTTTTTTTTTGTTTTAAGTTTTTTTTATCTTCTACTTTGGGCACGAAACTTATAACTTTTCTATTTTCGTTTTTAATATAATTCTTTAGTTTTATACTTTGTCCACGAGACTTTTAAACTTTTACATTTTATATCACTTAACCTTTTTTTACTTTCGTTCAGTATACAATTTCAAACCCCGCAACAACGCGCGGGGTGGGTAAACATCTCGTTTTAATATCATTGGTTTTGTGACTTGCAAGAAACTCGTTACTACTATGAATGGAATTGGTTGTATGATTCTATCAGGAAGTAAGTTGTAAACTTTATTACTCTTAATCTCCATGTTAATATCAATTCAAAGAATGAAAATAATGTTTGCTGTTCATTTCATAGTTCATTTTTTAGTTCATTCGTTCGATTTCTAAACTAATGGTCTAATTTATATATATATATAAGTTTCTAATTAATGAGAAAAAATAAAAAAAGAAAAAAGAAAATTAATCACAACCATTAGATCAAGAGATCTAATGGTGAAAAAGGGTGTCTACCTGTCTACACTTATGGGGGTGTCTACAATGAACTTTTCACTATATATATATATATATATATATATATATATATATATATATATATATATATATATATATATATATATATATGAGAGAGGATCATTTGAGAACCAATTTGGTTTGAGAACTTTTAAGAACCATGAATTTGAATGCTTCCCCCCTGAAAATTAGTGGCTCAGAATGGTTCTCAAAAGTTTCTCAAAAGAAAAAGTTCTCATTTGAACCTAACCCATATATATATATATATATATATATATATATAGGGTTAGGTTCAAATGAGAACTTTATTCTTTAAGAATTTTTGAGAACCATTATGAGCCACTAATTTTCACGGGGGAGGCATTCAAATTTAAATTTATAGGGGGATTTCCTTATATATAACTTGTGGCTCAAAATGGTTCTTAAAAGTTCTCAAACTCAATTGGTTCTCAAATGATCCTCTCCCTATATATACATAATATATATATATATATATATATATATATATATATATATATATATATATATATAATGAAAGGTTCATTGTAGACATTCTCATAAATGTAGACATGTAGACACCTTTTTCACCATTAGATCTCTTGATATAATGGTTGTGATTAAATTTTTTTCTCATTATTCAGAAAATTTCACATGTGAACACATGTAAAAAAAGTCATTTCACATGCGAAAGTGTCTACAATGAACCTCACTCTATATATCTTTACTACTTTATAAAGCATCTCTTTTAAAATGGCATTTTTGTAATATAGTAATCTCTTAATTTTAAGATGTATAACAAAGAAAGCATCATGTACAAAGAAATAAAGGATAACCAGTTCCAAGTGAACCATGTTCGGTTCCACATGAACCTAACCTTCGAATTTCAACCAGAAGGACAATTTCACTTTTCTTTTGCAGCTTTTGCAGGCTTGCAGCATCGGTACCTCCTCAATGCTTACTTTGGGCGCTCATTTGAAATTCAAATCACTCTCATTTCCATCTAAATCACAGCTCTCTCCAAATCGATTCGGTTAATCGCCTTCAAAGCAAACAGACGCGTGTACAGTTTTCGATCTCTCATCTCGCCTCCACCGTGATTCTTGTTGGCGTCACTTCAAATCTAACATCCAATCGTCTTCTTCCTTGCAATTGCTTCAATTTTCGTTTGAAGCTTGCTCTTCCATCGTCAAAACAGGTTTGTTTTAGAGTTTTAATCATTTAACTTTTGTTTTGCGTTGTGTGTTTTTCTTTTTTAACTTTCATTCGATTTCTACCCAACTACGTTTGTAGTTCGTTTTTAGGGGTTAGGGTTTTGTTTCATTAGGCAGTGCTTACACTTGTTATACATTTTCATTTTACTTTATTACCTGGTTGCTTATGTTTTTTATGCAGGTTTGTGTGTAGTTTTGGATCCTTTTGGATCTAGATAACAGAGTATTGCAGCTAAAACTAGTAAGTATGACTCTAATTCTCAGTTTTCTCAATATATTTTGGTATATACTTTTCTATATAAAGAAAGTAGTGTGTAAAGATCAAAACTTGTTGAATTGTGATTTTGTTTGTCAAAGTAAGCATTATTTACATATTGTTTGAATCTTTTGCCCCTTATTTTGTTGTAGATATGAAGCTATGATAGCTTGAAGCTATGATAGCTTCTGGGAAGATGCTTTACAATGTGACTCAGTGGTAAGAATTCGAGATGCATTTTGTTTTGAAAACATGTTGGCGTGTAATAATAGAAACATAAAATCCCAGATGTTAATATGAACATGTTGGATTGTAATAATACCGTTAACATGAATTTTAATATGTTTGAAAACATGTTAGATTTTAATATGTCGCTTCGGAAAAAGACTAAGACCCCAATAGTGTCATAATGTTCAATGTTCTTAATATAATATGTTTTGCCAACCATATGCATCATGGAAGTGTGTAATTGTGTAATTTACTTGTTTCGTTCTTTGAAGATTGATGAATTTTCGGTTTGAAATCTTACACTGATGACTTATTCCGTTTTTACCGTGGTTAGAGATTGAAACATTTTGTGTTTATCTTCCTCTGGAGGGGTTCTAATTTTGGTGTTTATCTCTTCGATTTGTAGGTTCTCACCGCCATTGTGCGCTTTAGTGGTTGGTGGTGTGGCATCCGACCGGTTTATATTCACATGCACATATTGATTTATTCTTCAGTTTAGTCAACATATATGTTTTTCTTTTGTTGTTGACACCTTAATTTTTCAACCTTTAGGTAGGTTCATTTTGATTTTGATTTTTCAATTCCTCCGTTAAATATAGATATTGATGTTGTTAATTATTATGCTTAATCGCATCTATTGCAGGTAGTAGAGTGGAGTTCAGTTCGTTCGTATGATGACCGGTTTGCTTTACTGGTTTCATCTCTTTAAGTTTTTCTTGTGTTGTTTCATTTCTTTCTTTTTATTTGTTTGGAGTTTGGTCGCTTGCATTATGGAGTTTCTTCTTTGATTTACATCTAATTTTGTTGCATGTCTTATTGCAGCGTTTTTCATCTACGATTTCGATCGTCTTGCTGTTGTTTTGATTGCTGGACTGGAATTCTTTAATTCCAGATAATTGATCGTTCGTCTTAACCGGATTATTTGCTTCCTAATTATGCTATCTTAATTAGCTTTTTCCTTGGGTAATTTTGTGTTGGTTTATGCTTCTCACATTCTGATTGCGTCCGTCTAATGTTTTGGCTAATTTTAATATCATTGGTTTTGGTTTTGTGACTTGCAAGAAACTCGTTACTACTATGAATGGAATTGGTTGTATGATTCTATCAGGAAGTAAGTTGTAAACTTTATTACTCTTAATCTCCATGTTAATATCAATTCAAAGAATGAAAATAATGTTTGCTGTTCATTTCATAGTTCATTTTTTAGTTCATTCGTTCGATTTCTAAACTAATGGTCTAATTTATATATATATATATAAGTTTCTAATTAATGAGAAAAAATAAAAAAAGAAAAAAGAAAATTAATCACAACCATTAGATCAAGAGATCTAATGGTGAAAAAAGGTGTCTACCTGTCTACACTTATGGGGGTGTCTACAATGAACTTTTCACTATATATATATATATATATATATATATATATATATATATATAGGGTGAGGTTCATTGTAGACACTTTCGCATGTGAAATAGCACACTTTCACATGTGAAAGTTTGTGAATAATGAGAAAAAAGAAAAAAATGGAAAAAGAAATTAATCACAACCATTAGATCAAGAGATCTAATGGTGAAAAAGGGTGTCTACCTGTCTACACTTATGGGGGTGTCTACAATGAACTTTTCACTATATATATATATATATATATATATATATATATATATATATATATAGGAATGAGAACAATTAATAACCATGGCTTGGAGCAATAACCAAATAACCACATTCTAGTGGCTTGATGAAAAAACAGGTGCTATGGATTGGTGACATGTGGCACTCCTTTTTTTTTCCTTTTTTTTAACAGAAAGGGTATAAGGGTATTTTACCCAAAAGAAAAAAGCACCCCCTCATTTTTAAAACGCTTATAACTTTTTTATCCGAAATCGTTTTTTTATAAAAATTATACCATTGGACTCGTCGCTTTTTTATCTTTAATTCGGATGTGGTCCCGACTTTTTTCGAAGGTTTTTTTTTTCAAACGTCCGTATTAACATTAATGCTACAGAAAAAAGGCACCGATGCTACCCAAAAAAGACATCAGTGCTACTTTTTGTAACATTACATGTCAGTACGGACGTTTGAAAAAAAGTGTTAAAAAATGTCGGGACCACATCTGAATTAAAGATAAAAATGCAACGAGTCCAATGGTATTTTTTTTTATAAAAAACCGACATCGAATAAAAAAGTTATAGCCGTTTTAAAATGGAGGGTGTACTTTATTGGTTGAGTTAAATGACTAAAATACCCTTTCTGGAAAAGGATGGAGAGGGACACTTGTCATAATTTTGGTGGCTCAAATGGGTTATTTGGTTATTGCTTCAAGCAAGAGTTATTAATAGTTCCACACCCTATATATATATATATATATATATATATATATATATATATATATATATATATATGAGAGAGGATCATTTGAGAACCAATTTGGTTTGAGAACTTTTAAGAACCATGAATTTGAATGCTTCCCCCCCTGAAAATTAGTGGCTCAGAATGGTTCTCAAAAGAAAAAGTTCTTATTTGAACCTAACCCATATATATATATATATATATATATATATATATATATATATATATAGGGTTAGGTTCAAATGAGAACTTTATTCTTTAAGAACTTTTGAGAACCATTATGAGCCACTAATTTTCACGGGGGAGGCATTCAAATTTAAATTTATAGGGGGATTTCCTTATATATAACTTGTGGCTCAAAATGGTTCTTAAAAGTTCTCAAACTCAATTGGTTCTCAAATGATCCTCTCCCTATATATACATACATATATATATATGTATATATATATATATATATATATATATATATAGGGTGAAGTTCATTGTAGACACTTTCGCATGTGAAATAGCTCTTTTTCACATGTTAAAGTTTCTAATTAATGAGAAAAAAGTAAAAAAGAAAAAAGAAAATTAATCACAACCATTAGATCAAGAGATCTAATGGTGAAAAAGGGTGTCTACCTGTCTACACTTATGGGGGTGTCTACAATGAACTTTTCACTATATATATATATATATATATATATATATATATATATATATATATAATGAAAGGTTCATTGTAGACATTCTCATAAATGTAGACATGTAGACACCTTTTTCACCATTAGATCTCTTGATATAATGGTTGTGATTAATTTTTTTTCTCATTATTCAGAAAATTTCACATGTGAACACATGTAAAAAAAGTCATTTCACATGCGAAAGTGTCTACAATGAACCTCACTCTATATATCTTTACTACTTTATAAAGCATCTCTTTTAAAATGGCATTTTTGTAATATAGTAATCTCTTAATTTTAAGATGTATAACAAAGAAAGCATCATGTACAAAGAAATAAAGGATAACCAGTTCCAAGTGAACCATGTTCGGTTCCACATGAACCTAACCTTCGAATTTCAACCAGAAGGACAATTTCACTTTTCTTTTGCAGCTTTTGCAGGCTTGCAGCATCGGTACCTCCTCAATGCTTACTTTGGGCGCTCATTTGAAATTCAAATCACTCTCATTTCCATCTAAATCACAGCTCTCTCCAAATCGATTCGGTTAATCGCCTTCAAAGCAAACAGACGCGTGTACAGTTTTCGATCTCTCATCTCGCCTCCACCGTGATTCTTGCTGGCGTCACTTCAAATCTAACATCCAATCGTCTTCTTCCTTGCAATTGCTTCAATTTTCGTTTGAAGCTTGCTCTTCCATCGTCAAAACAGGTTTGTTTTAGAGTTTTAATCATTTAACTTTTGTTTTGCGTTGTGTGTTTTTCTTTTTTAACTTTCATTCGATTTCTACCCAACTACGTTTGTAGTTCGTTTTTAGGGGTTAGGGTTTTGTTTCATTAGGCAGTGCTTACACTTGTTATACATTTTCATTTTACTTTATTACCTGGTTGCTTATGTTTTTTATGCAGGTTTGTGTGTAGTTTTGGATCCTTTTGGATCTAGATAACAGAGTATTGCAGCTAAAACTAGTAAGTATGACTCTAATTCTCAGTTTTCTCAATATATTTTGGTATATGCTTTTCTATATAAAGAAAGTAGTGTGTAAAGATCAAAACTTGTTGAATTGTGATTTTGTTTGTCAAAGTAAGCATTATTTACATATTGTTTGAATCTTTTGCCCCTTATTTTGTTGTAGATATGAAGCTATGATAGCTTGAAGCTATGATAGCTTCTGGGAAGATGCTTTACAATGTGACTCAGTGGTAAGAATTCGAGATGCACTTTGTTTTGAAAACATGTTGGCGTGTAATAATAGAAACATAAAATCCCAGATGTTAATATGAACATGTTGGATTGTAATAATACCGTTAACATGAATTTTAATATGTTTGAAAACATGTTAGATTTTAATATGTCGCTTCGGAAAAAGACTAAGACCCCAATAGTGTCATAATGTTCAATGTTCTTAATATAATATGTTTTGCCAACCATATGCATCATGGAAGTGTGTAATTGTGTAATTTACTTGTTTCGTTCTTTGAAGATTGATGAATTTTCGGTTTGAAATCTTACACTGATGACTTATTCCGTTTTTACCGTGGTTAGAGATTGAAACATTTTGTGTTTATCTTCCTCTAGAGGGGTTCTAATTTTGGTGTTTATCTCTTCGATTTGTAGGTTCTCACCGCCGTTGTGCGCTTTAGTGGTTGGTGGTGTGGCATCCGACCGGTTTATATTCACATGCACATATTGATTTATTCTTCAGTTTAGTCAACATATATGTTTTTCTTTTGTTGTTGACACCTTAATTTTTCAACCTTTAGGTAGGTTCATTTTGATTTTGATTTTTCAATTCCTCCGTTAAATATAGATATTGATGTTGTTAATTATTATGCTTAATCGCATCTATTGCAGGTAGTAGAGTGGAGTTCAGTTCGTTCATATGATGACCGGTTTGCTTTACTGGTTTCATCTCTTTAAGTTTTTCTTGTGTTGTTTCATTTCTTTCTTTTTATTTGTTTGGAGTTTGGTCGCTTGCATTATGGAGTTTCTTCTTTGATTTACATCTAATTTTGTTGCATGTCTTATTGCAGCGTTTTTCATCTACGATTTCGATCGTCTTGCTGTTGTTTTGATTGCTGGACTGGAATTCTTTAATTCCAGATAATTGATCGTTCGTCTTAACCGGATTATTTGCTTCCTAATTATGCTATCTTAATTAGCTTTTTCCTTGGGTAATTTTGTGTTGGTTTATGCTTCTCACATTCTGATTGCGTCCGTCTAATGTTTTGGCTAATTTTAATATCATTGGTTTTGGTTTTGTGACTTGCAAGAAACTCGTTACTACTATGAATGGAATTGGTTGTATGATTCTATCAGGAAGTAAGTTGTAAACTTTATTACTCTTAATCTCCATGTTAATATCAATTCAAAGAATGAAAATAATGTTTGCTGTTCATTTCATAGTTCATTTTTTAGTTCATTCGTTCGATTTCTAAACTAATGGTCTAATTTATATATATATATATATATATATATATATATATATATATATAAGTTTCTAATTAATGAGAAAAAATAAAAAAAGAAAAAAGAAAATTAATCACAACCATTAGATCAAGAGATCTAATGGTGAAAAAGGGTGTCTACCTGTCTACACTTATGGGGGTGTCTACAATGAACTTTTCACTTATATATATATATATATATATATATATATATATATATAGGAATGAGAACAATTAATAACCATGGCTTGGAGCAATAACCAAATAACCACATTCTAGTGGCTTGATGAAAAAACAGGTGCTATGGATTGGTGACATGTGGCACTCCTTTTTTTTTCCTTTTTTTTTAACAGAAAGGGTATAAGGGTATTTTACCCAAAAGAAAAAAGCACCCCCTCATTTTTAAAACGCTTATAACTTTTTTATCCGAAATCGTTTTTTTATAAAAATTATACCATTGGACTCGTCGCTTTTTTATCTTTAATTCGGATGTGGTCTCGACTTTTTTCGAAGGTTTTTTTTTTCAAACGTCCGTATTAACATCAATGCTACAGAAAAAAGGCACCGATGCTACCCAAAAAAGACATCAGTGCTACTTTTTGTAACATTACATGTCAGTACGGACGTTTGAAAAAAAGTGTTAAAAAATGTCGGGACCACATCTGAATTAAAGATAAAAATGCAACGAGTCCAATGGTATTTTTTTTATAAAAAACCGACATCGAATAAAAAAGTTATAGCCGTTTTAAAATGGAGGGTGTACTTTATTAGTTGAGTTAAATGACTAAAATACCCTTTCTGGAAAAGGATGGAGAGGGACACTTGTCATAATTTGGTGGCTCAAATGGGTTATTTGGTTATTGCTTCAAGCAAGAGTTATTAATAGTTCCACACCCTATATATATATATATATATATATATATATATATATATATATATATATATGAGAGAGGATCATTTGAGAACCAATTTGGTTTGAGAACTTTTAAGAACCATGAATTTGAATGCTTCCCCCCTGAAAATTAGTGGCTCAGAATGGTTCTCAAAAGTTTCTCAAAAGAAAAAGTTCTTATTTGAACCTAACCCATATATATATATATATATATATATATATATATATATATATAGGGTTAGGTTCAAATGAGAACTTTATTCTTTAAGAACTTTTGAGAACCATTATGAGCCACTAATTTTCACGGGGGAGGCATTCAAATTTAAATTTATAGGGGGATTTCCTTATATATAACTTGTGGCTCAAAATGGTTCTTAAAAGTTCTCAAACTCAATTGGTTCTCAAATGATCCTCTCCCTATATATACATACATATATATATGTATATATATATATATATATATAGGGTGAAGTTCATTGTAGACACTTTCGCATGTGAAATAGCTCTTTTTCACATGTGAAAGTTTCTAATTAATGAGAAAAAAGTAAAAAAGAAAAAAGAAAATTAATCACAACCATTATATCAAGAGATCTAATGGTGAAAAAGGGTGTCTACCTGTCTACACTTATGGGGGTGTCTACAATGAACTTTTCACTATATATATATATATATATATATATATATATATATATATATAATGAAAGGTTCATTGTAGACATTCTCATAAATGTAGACATGTAGACACCTTTTTCACCATTAGATCTCTTGATATAATGGTTGTGATTAAATTTTTTTCTCATTATTCAGAAAATTTCACATGTGAACACATGTAAAAAAAGTCATTTCACATGCGAAAGTGTCTACAATGAACCTCACTCTATATATCTTTACTACTTTATAAAGCATCTCTTTTAAAATGGCATTTTTGTAATATAGTAATCTCTTAATTTTAAGATGTATAACAAAGAAAGCATCATGTACAAAGAAATAAAGGATAACCAGTTCCAAGTGAACCATGTTCGGTTCCACATGAACCTAACCTTCGAATTTCAACCAGAAGGACAATTTCACTTTTCTTTTGCAGCTTTTGCAGGCTTGCAGCATCGGTACCTCCTCAATGCTTACTTTGGGCGCTCATTTGAAATTCAAATCACTCTCATTTCCATCTAAATCACAGCTCTCTCCAAATCGATTCGGTTAATCGCCTTCAAAGCAAACAGACGCGTGTACAGTTTTCGATCTCTCATCTCGCCTCCACCGTGATTCTTGCTGGCGTCACTTCAAATCTAACATCCAATCGTCTTCTTCCTTGCAATTGCTTCAATTTTCGTTTGAAGCTTGCTCTTCCATCGTCAAAACAGGTTTGTTTTAGAGTTTTAATCATTTAACTTTTGTTTTGCGTTGTGTGTTTTTCTTTTTTAACTTTCATTCGATTTCTACCCAACTACGTTTGTAGTTCGTTTTTAGGGGTTAGGGTTTTGTTTCATTAGGCAGTGCTTACACTTGTTATACATTTTCATTTTACTTTATTACCTGGTTGCTTATGTTTTTTATGCAGGTTTGTGTGTAGTTTTGGATCCTTTTGGATCTAGATAACAGAGTATTGCAGCTAAAACTAGTAAGTATGACTCTAATTCTCAGTTTTCTCAATATATTTTGGTATATGCTTTTCTATATAAAGAAAGTAGTGTGTAAAGATCAAAACTTGTTGAATTGTGATTTTGTTTGTCAAAGTAAGCATTATTTACATATTGTTTGAATCTTTTGCCCCTTATTTTGTTGTAGATATGAAGCTATGATAGCTTGAAGCTATGATAGCTTCTGGGAAGATGCTTTACAATGTGACTCAGTGGTAAGAATTCGAGATGCATTTTGTTTTGAAAACATGTTGGCGTGTAATAATAGAAACATAAAATCCCAGATGTTAATATGAACATGTTGGATTGTAATAATACCGTTAACATGAATTTTAATATGTTTGAAAACATGTTAGATTTTAATATGTCGCTTCGGAAAAAGACTAAGACCCCAATAGTGTCATAATGTTCAATGTTCTTAATATAATATGTTTTGCCAACCATATGCATCATGGAAGTGTGTAATTGTGTAATTTACTTGTTTCGTTCTTTGAAGATTGATGAATTTTCGGTTTGAAATCTTACACTGATGACTTATTCCGTTTTTACCGTGGTTAGAGATTGAAACATTTTGTGTTTATCTTCCTCTGGAGGGGTTCTAATTTTGGTGTTTATCTCTTCGATTTGTAGGTTCTCACCGCCGTTGTGCGCTTTAGTGGTTGGTGGTGTGGCATCCGACCGGTTTATATTCACATGCACATATTGATTTATTCTTCAGTTTAGTCAACATATATGTTTTTCTTTTGTTGTTGACACCTTAATTTTTCAACCTTTAGGTAGGTTCATTTTGATTTTGATTTTTCAATTCCTCCGTTAAATATAGATATTGATGTTGTTAATTATTATGCTTAATCGCATCTATTGCAGGTAGTAGAGTGGAGTTCAGTTCGTTCGTATGATGACCGGTTTGCTTTACTGGTTTCATCTCTTTAAGTTTTTCTTGTGTTGTTTCATTTCTTTCTTTTTATTTGTTTGGAGTTTGGTCGCTTGCATTATGGAGTTTCTTCTTTGATTTACATCTAATTTTGTTGCATGTCTTATTGCAGCGTTTTTCATCTACGATTTCGATCGTCTTGCTGTTGTTTTGATTGCTGGACTGGAATTCTTTAATTCCAGATAATTGATCGTTCGTCTTAACCGGATTATTTGCTTCCTAATTATGCTATCTTAATTAGCTTTTTCCTTGGGTAATTTTGTGTTGGTTTATGCTTCTCACATTCTGATTGCGTCCGTCTAATGTTTTGGCTAATTTTAATATCATTGGTTTTGGTTTTGTGACTTGCAAGAAACTCGTTACTACTATGAATGGAATTGGTTGTATGATTCTATCAGGAAGTAAGTTGTAAACTTTATTACTCTTAATCTCCATGTTAATATCAATTCAAAGAATGAAAATAATGTTTGCTGTTCATTTCATAGTTCATTTTTTAGTTCATTCGTTCGATTTCTAAACTAATGGTCTAATTTATATATATATATATAAGTTTCTAATTAATGAGAAAAAATAAAAAAAGAAAAAAGAAAATTAATCACAACCATTAGATCAAGAGATCTAATGGTGAAAAAAGGTGTCTACCTGTCTACACTTATGGGGGTGTCTACAATGAACTTTTCACTATATATATATATATATATATATATATATATATATATATATATGGGTGAGGTTCATTGTAGACACTTTCGCATGTGAATAGCACACTTTCACATGTGAAAGTTTGTGAATAATGAGAAAAAAGAAAAAAATGGAAAAAGAAATTAATCACAACCATTAGATCAAGAGATCTAATGGTGAAAAAGGGTGTCTACCTGTCTACACTTATGGGGGTGTCTACAATGAACTTTTCACTATATATATATATATATATATATATATATATATATATATATATATAGGAATGAGAACAATTAATAACCATGGCTTGGAGCAATAACCAAATAACCACATTCTAGTGGCTTGATGAAAAAACAGGTGCTATGGATTGGTGACATGTGGCACTCCTTTTTTTTTCCTTTTTTTTAACAGAAAGGGTATAAGGGTATTTTACCCAAAAGAAAAAAGCACCCCCTCATTTTTAAAACGCTTATAACTTTTTTATCCGAAATCGTTTTTTTATAAAAATTATACCATTGGACTCGTCGCTTTTTTATCTTTAATTCGGATGTGGTCCCGACTTTTTTCGAAGGTTTTTTTTTCAAACGTCCGTATTAACATCAATGCTACAGAAAAAAGGCACCGATGCTACCCAAAAAAGACATCAGTGCTACTTTTTGTAACATTACATGTCAGTACGGACGTTTGAAAAAAAGTGTTAAAAAATGTCGGGACCACATCTGAATTAAAGATAAAAATGCAACGAGTCCAATGGTATTTTTTTTTATAAAAAACCGACATCGAATAAAAAAGTTATAGCCGTTTTAAAATGGAGGGTGTACTTTATTGGTTGAGTTAAATGACTAAAATACCCTTTCTGGAAAAGGATGGAGAGGGACACTTGTCATAATTTTGGTGGCTCAAATGGGTTATTTGGTTATTGCTTCAAGCAAGAGTTATTAATAGTTCCACACCCTATATATATATATATATATATATATATATATATATATATATATATATATATGAGAGAGGATCATTTGAGAACCAATTTGGTTTGAGAACTTTTAAGAACCATGAATTTGAATGCTTCCCCCCCTGAAAATTAGTGGCTCAGAATGGTTCTAAAGTTCTCAAAAGAAAAAGTTCTTATTTGAACCTAACCCATATATATATATATATATATATATATATATATATATATATATATATAGGGTTAGGTTCAAATGAGAACTTTATTCTTTAAGAACTTTTGAGAACCATTATGAGCCACTAATTTTCACGGGGGAGGCATTCAAATTTAAATTTATAGGGGGATTTCCTTATATATAACTTGTGGCTCAAAATGGTTCTTAAAAGTTCTCAAACTCAATTGGTTCTCAAATGATCCTCTCCCTATATATACATACATATATATATATGTATATATATATATATATATATATATATATAGGGTGAAGTTCATTGTAGACACTTTCGCATGTGAAATAGCTCTTTTTCACATGTTAAAGTTTCTAATTAATGAGAAAAAAGTAAAAAAGAAAAAAGAAAATTAATCACAACCATTAGATCAAGAGATCTAATGGTGAAAAAGGGTGTCTACCTGTCTACACTTATGGGGGTGTCTACAATGAACTTTTCACTATATATATATATATATATATATATATATATATATATATATATATATAATGAAAGGTTCATTGTAGACATTCTCATAAATGTAGACATGTAGACACCTTTTTCACCATTAGATCTCTTGATATAATGGTTGTGATTAATTTTTTTTCTCATTATTCAGAAAATTTCACATGTGAACACATGTAAAAAAAGTCATTTCACATGCGAAAGTGTCTACAATGAACCTCACTCTATATATCTTTACTACTTTATAAAGCATCTCTTTTAAAATGGCATTTTTGTAATATAGTAATCTCTTAATTTTAAGATGTATAACAAAGAAAGCATCATGTACAAAGAAATAAAGGATAACCAGTTCCAAGTGAACCATGTTCGGTTCCACATGAACCTAACCTTCGAATTTCAACCAGAAGGACAATTTCACTTTTCTTTTGCAGCTTTTGCAGGCTTGCAGCATCGGTACCTCCTCAATGCTTACTTTGGGCGCTCATTTGAAATTCAAATCACTCTCATTTCCATCTAAATCACAGCTCTCTCCAAATCGATTCGGTTAATCGCCTTCAAAGCAAACAGACGCGTGTACAGTTTTCGATCTCTCATCTCGCCTCCACCGTGATTCTTGCTGGCGTCACTTCAAATCTAACATCCAATCGTCTTCTTCCTTGCAATTGCTTCAATTTTCGTTTGAAGCTTGCTCTTCCATCGTCAAAACAGGTTTGTTTTAGAGTTTTAATCATTTAACTTTTGTTTTGCGTTGTGTGTTTTTCTTTTTTAACTTTCATTCGATTTCTACCCAACTACGTTTGTAGTTCGTTTTTAGGGGTTAGGGTTTTGTTTCATTAGGCAGTGCTTACACTTGTTATACATTTTCATTTTACTTTATTACCTGGTTGCTTATGTTTTTTATGCAGGTTTGTGTGTAGTTTTGGATCCTTTTGGATCTAGATAACAGAGTATTGCAGCTAAAACTAGTAAGTATGACTCTAATTCTCAGTTTTCTCAATATATTTTGGTATATGCTTTTCTATATAAAGAAAGTAGTGTGTAAAGATCAAAACTTGTTGAATTGTGATTTTGTTTGTCAAAGTAAGCATTATTTACATATTGTTTGAATCTTTTGCCCCTTATTTTGTTGTAGATATGAAGCTATGATAGCTTGAAGCTATGATAGCTTCTGGGAAGATGCTTTACAATGTGACTCAGTGGTAAGAATTCGAGATGCATTTTGTTTTGAAAACATGTTGGCGTGTAATAATAGAAACATAAAATCCCAGATGTTAATATGAACATGTTGGATTGTAATAATACCGTTAACATGAATTTTAATATGTTTGAAAACATGTTAGATTTTAATATGTCGCTTCGGAAAAAGACTAAGACCCCAATAGTGTCATAATGTTCAATGTTCTTAATATAATATGTTTTGCCAACCATATGCATCATGGAAGTGTGTAATTGTGTAATTTACTTGTTTCGTTCTTTGAAGATTGATGAATTTTCGGTTTGAAATCTTACACTGATGACTTATTCCGTTTTTACCGTGGTTAGAGATTGAAACATTTTGTGTTTATCTTCCTCTAGAGGGGTTCTAATTTTGGTGTTTATCTCTTCGATTTGTAGGTTCTCACCGCCGTTGTGCGCTTTAGTGGTTGGTGGTG
>JBCNJP010009656.1:0-27827 GCA_039602395.1 Deinandra increscens subsp. villosa
AACTTAAAATGCGAGAAATCTGATAACATAAACATATCTTGAAATAAAGAATAACTTAATTAATAATGATTACCGATCACATCCACCCATATTACCCTTCCGATGAGGCCAAAGATTTAGAATTAAATGATACACCCGAAGAAATAGATTAACGAACCAACAAATGATCACATAACGATAGCGTGAAGAAAGACTGAACCACAACCGAAACAATCATCAAGGTTATGCAACAAACGAGAGTCGAATCGAAGGATCGAATCCGTGAAATGATGGACATCGATTCTGAAATTAGACTCATGAGTTGAAGATAAAGCAAAGCCAGGCATATATGGGGCAGAAACGACACGGATTGATTCCATGAACCGACTATTGAGTAACTTAAGAGCCGAATTCACGAAGTTAACAAGTCGAAACACCCCATAGTTTTTGGTCTGAATACAAGCGAGTTTCCCACGATAGAGATGAATGATAAGAAATGAGAAAATTCATATATCGCCTAAGAGGGCGATCACGAATTTGGAAAAGTGGCGCGAAGTGACGGTTGAAACATAGAGTTCGAAACCAGACACTATCGCGAATCAGGTATAAACAAAAGTTGCGACGCCTGAAGGGCACAAATTGAGGAGGGTTAATACAATGGAAAAGGAAAAACCCATAAGGAAGAAATAGTCGCGCGGAGGCGAACAGTTCTCTGAGGGTTAGAGACGATAAGGTGACTGGCAACTGGAGTCGTACGGGCATAAAGGCAATGTGAAAGTCGATTTGGTGAACGATAGGAAGACCCGATGTATATTCGGATGTCTCCGATTCCCATATCATTATGATGGACTTCCACAATTTTGGGTCCTAAATGCATACGCTCCTTACGCAAGTAATTGTGGACATGAGCCCACAGACTGGTTTATCGTCAAGGATTGTCGGAATCTGAGTGTCCGGCGAGGTACGAATGATTTCCTTGAAGCATAATGGTAACTGAAATATAACTTTGAGGGTACACAGAGATGAGAGGGGAAAGGATCAGATGATGCTAACGGTGAACAATGCTGAAGAACGAACATCAACGAGTTAGGTCGCAAGGCAGACATAAGTCAATGGTCATGAAGACCAAACTTCGAATGAATAGATTTGATACCGGTACGTGTGTAAGGTTATCTACTCGAAAGGTCGTAAAATCATAAACTCATACACATGCAATCCCGTAAACATGTGGACTTGTAAACTCATAAACTTCCAAATGGATAGTCTCCCTGACACACATACCTAAAGGATACACGAGATATATCAAAGGAAGGTATTTTAAAATGGTTAAATTTGAAATTTTTAACAACACGGGAGAGTCATGCGTGCGTGGGTTCACAACCCGCTTATGTGCCCGCTTGTCTGCATGTATACGTGTAATCCCGTAACCACGCAACCTGTAAACTTGCGAACCCATCAACGAGAATTTGCCCAACGTACACATAACGATGATCATCATATAAGGGATAAACGATTCATAAAACCAAACGAGACAACACATAACCGAGTACATAAGTGCATAAAAGAAAAGGAACAATATGGTTTCAAATGACATCAACATAAAGGAATCTACTACATAGAAAGTCAATGATTTCAAACGATTACAAATCATCAATCGTAGGACACATCAAAGAACATCTGAGTGGGAAGATCCGCATTGGGGTCCCTAGACAGCATTGCCGTTGACAGCAGCGTTAACGGTAGCTGACAGTGGATGCGCCAAAGGAGTGCGATCAGAGGCACCATCTCTAAGGAAAGAGGCTAGGAAGCCTCAAGTGATTCGTGTATAGGTGTGTGCTAATCGATAAAGGGAACAGTTAAACATGCATGATTAAGAAGCATATATAGGACATATAAATCGTATAGGCATGCTATGCATGAGGCACTCATGCAGGAGACCTAAGGCATAAGTCTAGGTCAAGCCGGTTCTAATAACCTAGATCCCTATAGTTGTGACTCTGATACCAATCTATCACACCGCAATCGACGACGGAATACGTCGGGGCATGATGATTGTCCAGATGCACACAACACTAATTAATGTTGCGGTAATCTTAATCAACCCATTTCAAAGATAATTTGAAAATTCTTACAATACATGACATAAATACAACAATAATGAACAATTAGACTTAATTAGTTTGGTCACACTAAGTCGCATGCAATCCTATGGTGTCAACAGCAAGAAGTCATCAACTAACAGCAAATCCTCCAACATGTATAAAATAAAGGTCAACTACGAATAGTTGGTGAGTAAACATAGGGTTAGTGTACTACATAGATTAAACGTTTGCAATTCAATGAGTCAAGCGATAATATTCAATCATGATCAACAAGTCATATAAGTGATGTGCACCAAGCCTAGACAGTAAGGGAGCAATCACCCGGCGCCCAAGCCAAGGCAGCCCCGGGTGGGTCGTCAGCCAATAGATCTATCATTGTTGCCACGGCTCAAAGGCTAATGGTACACATGCGATTAGCGATTAGCGACTAGCGAGTATCCACACATAGAATCCAACAAGTATCACACAATAGAATATCACACATAGAACACATAGAATCGCATAGAATATTGCATAATAAAGAGTTTAAGGTTTTTGAATACTCATACATGTTGCACCCCAAAACATTGAAATGAACGAGGGGCTATGAATACTCACCTGATGCGGAGACACAACTTGAAAGAATGACACCATAAAATGAGGAAAGATAGACCCGATAATAATCTCGACGACTAGAAGGGATAGGGAGAGAAATAAATAAATGATTAATTAAATAAATAAATAATTTAATTTCACGACACGGCTGACTCGACGACTTGATGGTGATTTGGTGAAGTGATAAGTACGTTATAATAGATAGGTCCAATCCTAAGCTAAGGGTAAGGTCAAAGGGTCCTAATTTGACTATTTATATGAAAGTCAAACATGGTCAAACATGGTCAAACATAAATCATCATGGTCAAACAGAAGTCAACATGTCCAAGCAGAAGTCAACATGGTCATACATGGTCAAACATAAGTCAACATGGTCAAACGAAAGTCGGCATGATCAAACATAAGTCAAGATGGTCAAACATGGTCATACATGATCAAACATAAGTCAACATGGTCAAACAAAAGCCAGCATGGTCAAACATAAGTCAACATGATCAAACATGGTTATACATGATCAAATATAAGTCAACATGGTCAAACATGGTCATACATGAATCCCTAATTTTATCTATCATCAAACATGGTGAATATTTGTCCTAAACATGGATCTAGTTTCATATAGTCATAATCAACACATATTTGAGGGTAACGAGTTTAGATCTAGTCCAAATGACATGTAATATAGTAGATCTACCCATTTTCGAAATGCAAACGTGAACTTGGTCAACAAGGGTTATAGATCTAACATGAAATCTAGTCATACTAAGATATAAGAATGCATCCTTAATGATTATCATGTATATATCTAGCTCGAAACATTATACCGATTATAGATCTAGCAACCTAATGTCATGAAGTTTCAACTTTTATGGATCTAGCATGAAGATCTATCATAATATACCGTTCATGTGGAAGATCATAGTCATATAATGCACAAAATTCACAATTTAGATGAGCAAATCCTAGATCTAGGTCATATCCATCATACAAAACATAGATCTAGCCTAGATCTAACATAAAGATACAAACTTGATGTCATATAACATGGATCTTAGTACTTAGAAGCATACATGATCAGATCTCCTCATAATCCAACATAAAAATCAAGTCTTGATTCAATTAAACCTAGATCTACAACACATAAGCATGCATGAACATATATCCAAGCCAAAATCATGATAAAGTTCTAATCTTTACATGAAAAATGAATAGATCTAGAAGATATCATCAATTAGGGTTTAGATCTAGTCCCTAGAACCCATAAAGCTCAGATCTTGAGCATAAAGGGAGAAGAAGATCACTTACCGGTAAACCGAAAAGATGAAGAAAAGGGATGAAGAGGGAGGAAACAAGCTTTGGTCTTCAAGATGATGATTAGGGTTTGAAAATGTGTTTTATAGAGGTTTAGGGCCGTTCTAGAGGTGATGGGGGTTAAAAATGATGAGAAATGAGGCTAATGTTGCTTAAATACCCGAATTTTAGGGTTTTGCTGATTTTTCACTTCCAGGCGTATCGCCTACAGCCCTTGGGAGTTCCAGTCGATACGCCTACAAGTCTCCCGACCAGAATTTTGCTACTTCAACGTATTCGCTCCAGCTTCTTCGTTTTTCTTCGTTTTTGAGTCCCGTTTTTTTTGTTTTTCACCACTTTTCATTTACCATCTCCTCAAACACATTCAAGCCAATAAATTTGAATATAAACATGCCATATATTGAATTATGATCCACAGTCAATCAAACATAACACGTTTTTGGTCGGTTTTGACGTACACATTGATTTTGGGCAATTCACCAACGATTTGCGACTCGATCAAGTGTGTGATGACTCGTGACATTTTAATTGATTATTAGACTCATAAAAATGGTGAATTTGATATATGATGACCAAATTCAAGATTCTCGGTAAATGACGGATCGTGTACCGAAATCGTGTAAAAACCCGAAATTGCTTTATTTTCAATTCGAGACACCCAATTTGATTCCATATGATTGTAAAAGAGTATTTGGTTTTGAAAATTGATTATAAATCATTTAGATTCATTAATTGGGGTATAAATACCCAAAAATTCTTCCGGTTCGTAATGACTTGCAAAATCGGTAAACCGCGAAAGTTCAAAACGGGTCGTGTTTTTTAATCGGGTATTTTGCAAATGTTTCATTGGAATTGTCCTCATAGTCCATTAGGACATCAAGATTAGTGTCATCCATTTCCAGATGACTTGCTTCATCACTCCTGCAAGTCATCTTCCTAGCAGAAAGTGGGTTGGGTGAATAAACCAAGTATAGCAGTACATCCCCTGCAAAGAGGGTACTTGGGGAATCTAATTCATAAGGCCTGGATGGTACAACACCCTCATTCTGAGGTTCATCCAAATCTGGTGATTCATCAATTAGGTGGAGACCACTTTTGGTTTTCTTCTTCCTATGATTTCGTGAGCATGAGGAAGGGTCTACGACTCGGGTGGTTGTGGAGGGTCTAGGTGAAGGAGACATGGCCCTCTTCCTTTTGGGTGAGGATTCTGTAATGGCTGTAGTATTTTTTGCTGTGGTTTTTGAAGTGGGTCTCCTCTTCCTTTTGGTGGGAAGTTGTATATTAGTGGAAAAGGATGGTCGGTCTGGTGTGGGCTCAACACTTGTTGGTATAACATGGTTATCACCAGGAGCAGTTTGCTTAGCGAAAGATTGATCAGAAACGCTTTGTTCAGGAGCCCCTATGCAGACCTAGCCTTAGTAATAGGGTGAGATGTGTCCTTACCAAGAAAAACAATTTTGTTCACTTCCATGTTAGAAAATGTTTGACTTGTAAAAGATTTAAGTTCATGGTGTTGATCATTAAATTTGTAGATTTGGAAATTTACAATTCAAAATATATTGGATTAATCTGAGGTACATGTAAAATATCCTTCTAGGTGGTACATGTAAAATATCCTTTTATGTTTTAGATCTTCTAGCATTCCATCAAATATTATTTTTCAAAAGTTAAAATTTAGCCCATTAAACGGATGATTGAGGTGCAACAAGTTCATCCCACGCAGTTTTCTTGGGATACAGGCATTGGAGAATGGTGTGACCAAGGTACCGCCAAACATAGGGCAATTATCCCTTTTTGATGGTCTTGCAAGTTAAGTCACCTCCATAACGAATTGCTTCATAAGTCTTAATGAACACATTAATGTTGTACTCTGGATCACCTCCTTCTTCATTGATTTTCATATGCTTCCTGGTCATTTCTTCAGTAACACTAATCTTATTCCCATTGACTTTGGCGTCCACTTTATGAATCTCGTTGCTATCAACAGATTTTTTTTGCTGAGTCCCAAAATTCAGCAATTCTCTCCTTGCATATTACCGAATCCATAATTAAGCAAAATGAATGTTGGATTCCAGGAGGAAATCGATCATTTTATCAATAGGCTTTAACTTCTCAGACTTCTCGTAGTACCCCACAACATTGTACTCAGCGATGAACAATTAAGTGGCATTTGAAGCAGCCTTTCCCTTTACTTTAGGTTTCATTTGTGAGGGATTTTGGAGGAAATAGAACAGGGTAAGGTTTAGGTTTAAATCACCAATATGATACTGGAGAGAAATTAGAGTGTAAATGTTTCGACAGAAGGCAGTTCTTCTAGAAATTGGGAGGGGGAGTTGTAGGCGGGAAGGAAAATTTCAAAATTTTGATTTAATAATAATTTTATTAATTACATTGGTCTTCAGTTGATCCTAATTGGTCCTAATTGATCCTAATTGGTCATCATTGGTCCTAGTTGACCCCAATTAGTCATAATTAGTCTTCATTGGTCCTAATTAACCCTAACTAAACCTAGTTGATCTTTATTTGTGTGATAACTGGCAATTCTCCAGGTTAACTCCATTACTAACTTGTGTTATCTTTTAGTAAACATCCATTACATCAGTTAACTAGAATGGTTATGAACACTGCACATGAGTCTAGACGTCGGTTAACCAATTTAAATACATATACATCAATTGCAATGAATTATATCATTCCATGTGAAAATTTTAATCTAAAAATTTATGTGAAATGTATGTATACAGTATATTTCATGACCTTACGTGACTTAAATATATATAAGTTATAGATTTAAAATCGATGATTTTATGTGGCATATAAGTATATATATATGCACATTACACTTTATGATTTTATGTGACGATGTGTCACGTAAATTACACGAAACGTTCTATCATTTTATATAGTTATGGGGTTATAACTATGATTTTATGCTAGATATATATAGGTTATATTTTTATAAAACTTCGTTCATTAAATACATTTTGACGTACACCCGAATAACCATCGCCAAGTTACCTCCGTTAACCCCGTTAGAGAGTTCATTAATATTCTTAAACGTTGAGGGACCCAACTGGTAATTTCCTAAACTTGTATTCTATTTAATCAACATGGAAGGGTCTGTTGCGAGATTTCTCAAACTTAAAAAATTATTGTGGAAAGTTGTAAGGGACTGAAATGGACATTCCTCCAAACTTGATTAGGAAAGAACGAAAAACCGTCGACGGCCGTATCACTCCGTAACCGTCGCTGGTGATTCTTAGTCTTTCGGTAACCGATCGATACATTCAATTCCATCCATCTTTGACTGATTAACCAAAAAAAACCCGATCATTTGTACACCCTCAACCATTCGGACACCCCTTTCGGGTGTCCCAGTGGTTGGGTCAAAACGCAATTGGGTCGGGTGTTCCAGTGGTTGGATCCTTCGGCCTGTAACGCGGAGATCGTGTGTTCGAATCCAGCAGCCGCCTTTTTTCTTTAATATCCTTATTTTCACCCTATTTGGCTTGAACTGCTTAATACAAAAATTGTTGGTGACAAAATTAGACACAAACGCACTGCTGGCCGGGTGATTGGGTCGTTGCTGCATCATCCAGAGGTCACAGGTTCTAATCTCTTGACCTCCGGTTCTTCTACTATTCTTTTATTTATTTGATTTGATTGCTTACACCTTAGATTGTTTGACTCGAGGACCAACCCCAAATGTTTCCCCGCGATATTTAGGACCCGTAGGTTCTCATAGAATGTGTTGAAAATTATTTCCCCGTTATTTTCATTTAGCCAAGTTTTAATATATATATATATATATATAGGTATATATATAGTACGTTTCAACTACTTGATTTCTTTAAAGATATAATATTTATTTTTTATTTGCATTTTGGTTGTCTTTCGTGATTTTCGTTAAACGTCATCATAAACTCGATTTGGATGAACGGTTTTTGTCACGTGTCAAGTTTGGAAGTTAATACACACGTCACATATGAGCTTATTTGTCAAATGAACCGTCGTCTAGGATATGTCGTGCATGTTCAAACACACACTTACGTATGTAAAATCAATAGGTGCTTGGTAGTTACACAAGACTCGAAGTCTTGCTAAATTGTAGCAACGCACCCTAAGGTGAGTTACACAACCTCTTATGTTACGTCCGGGTTTAAACGATAACACACACACAAACACGTTACACCCGAGTTAGGGTGATAACACGAAAACTTTTGATGTATGGTTAAAGTAGAAATCAAGTATATATCACATGTTCACGTAAAATGCTTTATCTTTTAAGTCCTTACTAAATCGAACCGTTAGTAGCAAATAGCGAGGGGACATTGGGTAGTACTACTGGGGTCTGACAAACCCCACTCAGCGGGCACGAGATGCACCACCCGACTGGCGGTCAGACTGAGGATAATGTCAGCCTAAACTTACCATGATCGAGTAGACATGGGGAAGGCAAATACACGTAAGGATGAAATCCTAAACTTTTCAGTTAGCTTCGGTTGCGAACGTTTTGGTGACATGAACTTAGGCTCGCTACGTACGATATGGATTCTACTTGTAATATACATACTTACATACGAATAAAGACTGTTATATTCGTACTGCATATTTATATTAGATATACTTATGTGCTTATGTGAACTCACCAACATTAGTTGACACATGCTTCTTGTGCATGCTTTGCAGATCGCTAGGAGTATCTGATATTTGGGCACGTACGTTGGTTAAAACATCTTATTTTGGGAACTTGTTTTTAAATCTTTTCAACTTGAATTGGTTGTTTACTTACCGGGCGCTTGATTTGCGTGACATTACTTTTATGTGCTTCCGCTAAACTTTAAACTATGGTTTTGGTATTTTCGTTTGGAGATATATTTACATTTTGAATCCTTAACTTATGTTTGAGGTAACTAATGACTCGGGTCCTGGTCTAGATCACACCCACACGGTAAAACTCCATTAGTGGAAATTGGGGGTGTGACAATTTGACCCTAATTGGTCTTCGTTGGTCCTAGTTGACCCTAATTGGTCTTCATTGGTCCTAGTTGGTATTCATTGGTCCTAATTGGTCTTCATTGGTCCTAATTGACCCTATTTGATCCTAATTGGTCTTAATTGATCGTAATTGGTCTTCAGTGATCCTAGTTGACCCTATTTGATCCTAATTGAGTTCATTGGTCCTAATTGATCCTAATTGGTCTCCATGGGTCCTAATTGACCCAAGTTTATCTTCATTGATCCTAGTTGACCCAAGTTGAACCTAATTGGTCCTCATTGATCCTAATTGCCCCTAATTGGTATTTATCGGTCTTAATTGCCCCTAATTGGTTTTCATTGGTCCTAATTAACCCTATTTGGTCTTTATTGGTCCAAATTGAGCCTATTTAACCCTATTTGGTCTTCATTATTCCTATTTGATCCTAATTGGTCTTCATTGGTACTAATTGACCCTAATTGGTCTTCATTGGTACTAATTGACCCTAATTGGTCTTCATTGATCCTAATTGACCCTATTTGACCCTAATTGGTGTTCATAGGTCCTAACTGATCCTAATTGGTCTTCATTGGTACTAATTGGTATCCGTTGCTTCTAATTGATCCCAATTGGTCTTCCTTGGTCCTAATTGACCCTAATGTTAATCTTCATTTATCCTAGTTGACCCAAGTTGAAGCTAATAGGTCCTCATGGTCCTAATTGACCCTAACTAGTCTTCATCGGTCTTAATTGACCGTAGTTGGTCTTCATTGGTCCTAGTTAACCCTAATTGGTCTTTATTGGTCCTAATTGACCCTAGTTGGTCTTCATTCGTCCGAATTGACTCTCATTGTACCTAATTGACCCTATTTGATCCTAATTTGTGTTCATTGGTCCTAATTGATCCTAATTGGTCTTCATTGGTCCTAATAGAACCTAGTTGATCTTCATTGTTCATAATTGTCCCAAGTTGAACCTAATTGGTCCTCATTGGTCTTCATCGGTCCTAGTTGAGCCTAATTGGTTTTCATTGGTACTAATTAACCCTAATTGGTTTTCATTGGTCCTAATTGACTGTATTTGACCCTAATTGGTTTTCATTAGTCCTAATTGACTCTCATTGTACCTAATTGAACCTAATAGCCACGTTAGGCACCTTGAAATTTATTATTTTTTTAAAAACTTATATAGTAAGTGCGACGTGACGGTCTTTTTGTATTTTTGTGTTTTCATAATATATTATAATTCTTGTTTTTGTGTTGTGTTTTAGTAATGTTATCGTTTTATTTTTGGTAGTAAATTCTTGTTATTTATTATATTTAAAATGAACAAGTTTGGATTATAAAGAAGAAATAAATTAATATTAAACCATGTCTCATAAGTTTTTGATCACCGTTAAGTTAGTCCCAGAGAAGCGATCGTCCATTTTTAGGTTTTTTTTTTCGATCTACTCAAAGCATCACAATTAACCTATAACTATGTCAACCATAGTCGATATAGTCATTCAATTTCACAAACTAATAATTTCAACACATCCGGAGGATGTGATGGCCAGTAATGAACCTCCTGTTCAACCTCATGTAAACACTCAGGTGGATGACCTTTGGGAGGATGAAGCCTTCTGGAATTGGGCGTTCGATCACTACTTGCCCGAAAACATACTAGAAGAGCCACTTCACGACTTTTACGAATTGGATAATCAAGTCCAGCTTGAAGAAGAAGATCCGATGGATGAAGATCTTATTGGATGAATTGAGACCACTCTTGTGGATCATAACCCCCCGGAAGATACCCGGCCACGTCAAGATTTTTAATTAATTATGTTAATGCTTAGTTTTATGTTTAATTGTGTTCTGTTTGGTTTATTTATGTTCAATCATGTTCTATTTATTAATTGTTACATTAAGTTTGGGTTTTATTATGTCTAAAGTCAATTAACTCAAATTTTCCACCATTTTAAAAAATTTCACCCAAAGTTCAAATTTCCCACCATTTTCTCAAATTTTAGCCAATTTCAAATTAAATCTAGTTAAGGGTGATCAAAGTCGGGAAACCGACTTTTTAGTACCGACTTGAGACCGAGACCGACTTTTGAGAAGTATTGTGACCAAGTCCCGGACTGAATACCTATTTCGGGTATTGGTCTCTCGACCGAAAGTTCTTGATCGGGTATCGGGTCTCCTTAATCCCGATCAAAAATATAAGTACTTAGAGCTTGTTTGAAATGGTACTTAATATGTTCAGAGAGATGCTTTTTAGGTTGTATTTGATTGCATATAAGCAAGGATCAATGTGCTTGGTTTGCCAGCTCCAATTTTTCTTTGACATTCTTCTTGACACTGATATCAATACTTTCTTGCTCTTATCAATGAAAATATTTTCACATTGGAGCTGGAAAAAAAAGCACATTTGAGTATTATGAATATAAATCAATGCATGAAAATAAAGAAAAACTTATGATCTGAGTGTTTATCATCTTATCGAGATTTTAAATAATGGTATTACTATGATAATCTAAATATCAAGATAATGGTATTCCATTGTTAAACATTATGAGAAGTTAAAGTTCACATATATACCTAAAAGAGGGTGTGTACTACACAAACTATTGCATCGCTAACATTATGAGAAATCAAACGTGCGATTCATTTGGGTTTGTTTTGTGCATCAATACTTTGCTATCATATAGGACCGGATAATATGCATCTTGCATCGGCCACATAGTGTGCAAGAAGTTAATGTAAAAAACCAAG
The DNA here is from genome assembly GCA_039602395.1 of Deinandra increscens subsp. villosa. Classification (NCBI taxonomy): domain Eukaryota; kingdom Viridiplantae; phylum Streptophyta; class Magnoliopsida; order Asterales; family Asteraceae; genus Deinandra; species Deinandra increscens. Next base: position 11,718 of record JBCNJP010009656.1, read on the forward strand.
ATTCAAACATATGTAAAAGTACAAACTTACAAACTCTCGATCGGGTTCGGGATTCTCGGGATTTTCTCAGTTATTACCGAGACCGAGACCGAGTTTAGACTTATTTAGGCACCGAGATAAAAAGTAGCTACGTAAACTTGGTACGGTTTTCGGGATTTTTTAGTTCAGGATCTCGGGATCTTTTGGGATCCCGACTTTTTTTATCACCCCTAAATCTAGTTATTATTGATTAATCACATACTTTTCCCTCTCACTTTCACCAAAATTTCCAATTCAACTTCTCTGTCGCTACCATCATCGAATAACTAGGTCTTTTTCATCCTTGTAAGGATCAATCTAGTCCCTCACGCGATATCAAATCCTATAGTCACCATGCGAAATCCGGTGACTAGAGGAGATTTAAGAAATATAAACGATAAACTAAAGAATGATTGAGAAAAGTAAATTAAGAACACAAACCAATTGATTGAACACTTGAATACTTGAAACAAATTGGTTTTAAACACTTGAAAGAACCGAAACCCTATAGATTTCGGATTACACCTTGTTACCCACACCTTTTGCACACTTTCAACAACCTTTTTTATAGTTATGAGGATCCTATTTATAGAGAATCTCCAACTTGGAGAACAAGCCACCCTAAAAATCCTAAAAGCCCTCTAATTCCCGCATTTGACCTCATAAGCCCACTAAACTCCCTCTAAACACTTTTTAATTGAGCCCAAACACATCTAAAATGGCTCAATGACCCAATATAATAATAACCCAGCTATTTTTCACCTATTCTAATGCATAGGCCTTCAAAATAGTCCGCCAACAGATGATTTAATACACAAGCCACAAGTTATTCCCTTACAATCTTCCCCTTAGCTTTGTGATATTAATCATCTTCTACTTTCAATCTTCAGACTTGCAGTCTTCTCCTTGGCTTGAACATGGGTTGATGAAGATTCTTTATAATGGACAATCTTCATTGTGCAGCATGAGAGATGTTCAATGGCTCTTTCTCTTTATCAGCATCAGCTTGAACTGCAAATGATGAACAAATAATGAGAGGATGATTCTTAAATACTTGCTCCTTCTTGAAACATGTTGATTCCTTACTGAATCATCAGTAGTTTTCTTGACTTTCTTGTGACTTCAGAGGGTAAAACTTTTAAAACCCCTGTCTTGACATTCTTGAATTTCTTGGCTTGAAAATTTTCTTTTTCTGACTGCTCTACATCTTTTCTTCATTAACTGCAATGATGCCTATTGCTTCCCCTCAACATGTGAACGGTATCTTCTCAAATCTTTGGAAGCTTTTCTTATACCAACAAACTTCCCCTGAACATAGAGTAAGTCCTTTTCCGGCTGGTTCTTCAACTATGTAAGTAGCAGCATTAGTGCTTTGATCAACTGATTCCTTGACTTTCTTGTCCTTGAGCTGTCTTCTTCTTACTTAACCTGTCAAGCACAACATGGAACGGACACTAACTAGACAATGATGACTGGTTTGTTTGATATTAGATGTCCTGACCCGACATTTAACGTAACCGACCCGGTTTCGACCGGAAGAGTTACACCGGAGTCAACAAACTAAATAATTTAATTACTTGCTGATTAATTAATTTAAATGGTTAAAATATATAAATACTTGTTATTTATTTAAAATTAAAAGTAACGAAACAAAAATTATGGTAAAAGTGTTTACAAGAAAAATCGACGGGATATTGTCTAGTCGTTACCGGGTTAACGGACTAATAATATCGCAAGCTTAAGTGGTTTGGGAGCAACGGACCACAAGATGGGCTTAGCCTAGCTAAAGCCCATCGCAAGGAATTAAAAGGAGGGATTAGGGAGGAGAACCCTAAGGCTCTCGAAAACTCTCCTCCCACTCCCTTTCTTTTTCGATCGCCGCCCCCTCCCCTCTCCTTCTCCTTTCGGCACCACCACAAACCGCCACCACCACCGTCGCTTGCCGCCACTGCTATGGTGAAGAGAGATCCCCGTCTCATCGCCGCCGCCATGAAGTTGGAGAACACCGCCACCGTCGCAAGGGCCGCCACCGCCCAAGAGCGGGCCACCGTAGCGGCACGCGCCGCCGTTGCCGTTGATGTTTTTGGCGAGAATGACCCGCGCCACCGAGGCCCATGTTTGAGCCCTTGCATGCCGCCACTGTCAAATTGGTTGAAAACCCTAAGTGGCCGGCGGCATTATATGCTGCCATTGTTACGCCACTTCCTCTGCCGCCTCCACGCGCGAAGGACAAAATCGTTTCTACAACGGTTTCGTTGTCAAGCACGGCGGAACCTTTCGACTGGAATGCTATGTTGCATAGCATGGGTTCGTTACCGCCACCACGGCCGGTTCATGAGATGAACCCGCCCGTGGTGCCTGAGGCCCCGTCTTCAAAGTCGGTTGAAGACTTGACTCGCCGGTTCGAGTCGAGCGTTACCGTTGATCCTAGCGCCAGTTCGTCGAACCCCGGTGTCTCGGACGGTTGTTCGGACTCCACCAAGGTATATTTAAATTGTTTAGATAATTACATTAATTTAATTAATTTTTTGTATTTACGCGTACATGGTGATCCAATCGTGTTGGTAATAAATTAAAACGGACAACCCGGATACCCACTGTAAAACCCAATAGTGGTATCAGAGCCACGATCACCGCGCGTAAATGGGAACCAGTCTTTTCGTAACCGGTGATTCGTTTACAAATTGCGAACGGAATTACTTGTTTAATTTTTTTTTAAATTAATTGTGTGTTACAGTCGACCCTTTTATTTTTAATACATGATTGTATGTTTGGCGCGTTTTGGTTTTCTCTGATTGGCCCAATTGTATCTTTATTTGGTTTTGGTGGACCCGCTAGTTTTCGGGTTTCAACATTGTAAATTAGAGCTTGGTTTACTAAGTTGTTAGTAAATTTTAATTTTATAAAACCAAGACCAAAGATCGGACACTCGCCAAAAGGAGTCTGAAGGCTAGTGGGAGCTGAACCGGATCCACAAACGCACAGAGTTGCCTTCCTTGTGGTTGTTCACTTTTAATTGTCATGTTCCTAATGGTCTTGCTAATTGGCTCTAGAAAGACCATGCCATTATGCCGGTAACACACAATTAACCATTCACGACACTTAGATATTTTTAATAGGTGATTTAAAATAATTGTCTCGAGTGATGATAGGGTTTATCGTTTGTGTCTAACGATCACTAAATGTTAAAATTGGTTTTAATATCCCTATCTCGTAAATAAAAATTGATAGTTCATGTCATCCAAAATCAAGTCTAACTTGGAACATATTGACCGAAGCATCAGTGTTGGAGTATTTCAACACCGCACTTGGTGCCGAGGGTACCTTACAGGGTGGGGGCATTGGATTATTTCAACACCGTGCCAGCCACATTGACCATTTGGGATTACTATCGCTTTCTTTATGTATGTGTGTAATCTATTGTATTATGCGGCCTCATAAACGAGAGTCGCGATTGACAACCGTTATCAGTTTGGTTACACAAGTTTGCTCCTGAGGCTCATTTGGCGGTCTCAAGTAAAGTCGTCTAATCGAATTCTCAATTTTCTTATTTAATTAATCTTACCAATTTATATAAGAAAATGGTTTACACCGAAAATACTAATTTGAAATTACTTTGCATTATTTCAGAAGGCTATTAAAAACACAGTTCCTCTAAGTTCAATGGTATCTCTCAACCCATTCACTGAGACGAACTTCTTGTCATGGCAAACTCTCATGAGGAACATCTTGAGGCTTTTTGGAAAGCTGTATGTTCTTGACCGATCCATCCCGAGGTTGTCGGCTTACTTGCTAAACGACCGCTCGCGGATGGAAATCCATAAGCACAGTGATGACTCTCGAGAAGTCACTGAGCTTATGTTATCTAGCATGACACCGGATTTTCGGTATAACTTTACCGACATGAGAGCGTATGAGATCATGAGAAAACTCAAAGATTTATTTGAGTTGAGCCAGAGAGGTGAACGATGTAAGGCACTTTAACATTTTGTAACTGCCATATGTCGCCTAATTCCTCTACCTGTGATCATATCATGATGATGAAAGGGTATCACGACAGAGTGATCGACCTCGGCTACTCCATTCCGGAAGGGATGGCTTTGGATGTAGTCCTTGGATCTTTACCCGAGCATTATCGCTTACATGCGGTAAACTGATCGAATCAGACATTAGATGAGGTTCTGACATTATTTCCAAATGTCAAGATCAGGACCACACCGGCTGTGCTCAGGGTTGCTGATACAGGTATAACCAAGTCCAATAACAAGGTTAAAGAGACTAAGGGCAAGAAACCATTGGTGCCTCCTCCTCAGGAACGTCAATGCTTTGAATGTAATCAGATGGGCCACTAGAAGCGCAACTGCCCCATCTACCTGGCTAAGATTAAGATGACTAGAAACTCCGGAAAGGGTTCCTCATCAGGTATGTCAATGAATCTTATTGAACTTTTCACTGTTTCCTCCAATACATGGGTATTTGATACCGGATGTGGTTTCCACATTGTTAATGTTTTGCAGGAACCTGAGAAGTGGAAGAAGATAGAACAAGGCGGTATGGAGCTCATCGTGGGTGATGGCAAAAGATACCCAGTCATGGCCACCGGCATATATTCTCTTACATGTCCAACCGACCTTGTAGTTACTTTAGATAACTGTTTATATGCTCCTGGATTGTCCAGAAACATTATTTATGTCTCTTCCCTGTTTGGACAAGGTTTTAAGTACAAGTTTAATGGCAATTCCATTTTTCCCTACTTTAACGACATCTTTTATTTCGAGGCTAAACCTCTACATTGTATAAATGAGATAATTGTTCAAACACATGATCAACTCTATCATGTTTCTAAACGAAACAAATTTGATAACGTTTCTTCGTTATGGCATCATCGACTAGGTCACAAAAGCAAGGCTCGCATAAAAAAGCTACAAACTGCAGGGATTCTCGAATCCACTGATGCAGATACCTTCGGCGAATACGAATCATGCTTATCTGATAAACTGACCAAGTCACCCTTCACACATGTCGGTGAACGGGCTGAAGGTCTGTTAGGTTTGATACACACTGATGTGTGTGGACCCTTTCGGACCGAAACAAAAAATCATGAACGCTACTTCGTATCATTCATAGATGACTATAGCAGATATGTTTATGTCTATCTGATGAAACATAAGCACGGAACTTTTTACAAGTTCAAGGAGTTTCAAAAGGAAGTAGAGAATCAACTAAGTCGAACTATTAAGATACTTCGATCAGATAGAGGTGATGAGTATCTTAGCAACGAGTTCCTAGATCATCTCAAGGCTTGTGGAATTATTTCACAACCCATTCCTCCCGGTACACCGCAGTTGAATGGTGTTAGTGAAAGGAGGAATCGAACCTTGTTGAACATGGTTCGATCGATGATGTGTAGGACTACCTTGTCCCACTCCTTTTGGGGTTATGCTCTCTTAACCGCCGCTCGCCTAATAAATCTGGCACCGACCAAGAAAGTGGATAAGAACCCCATATGAGATATGGCATAATTCTTCTCCTAATCTTTCTTACCTTAGGGCGTGGGGATACGAAGCTTATGTCACTAGCGAATCTGACAACAAGCTTGATCCTCGAGGTGAAAAGGTGATTTTCATCAGATACTATAGTAATATCAGCTATTACTTTTACCATCCTGATGGAGACTTGGTTTCCATCAAAAGGAAGGGTAAGTTCCTTGAGAAGGAGTTTCTCAACAGAGGAACAAATAGTGATCCAGTGGATCTCGAAGAAGTTCTAGATACACAAAACCCTGAGACGATCATTGTGTTTAACCGATAATTGGTTGTCGCATAATCAGACCCAAACACAAGCGTTCGCAGGAGTGAAAGGAAACGCAAGGAACCTGATAGATACCTCGGTCATCTAGAAGTTTCCGATGTCCTGTTAGTAGTTGATTCTAAAGATGAACCTACTAATTACAAAGTTGCTGTATCAGATCCTGAATCTGACAAATGGCTTGAAGCCATGAACGCCGAGATGCAATCCATGCGTGATAATCAAGTATGGGACTTGATTGAGCTACCCCCTGGTTCTCGGGTAGTAGGGAGCAAGTGGATCTTTAAAAGAAAAACTGACGTGCATGGAAACGTCCAAACCTATAAGGCACGACTTGTTGCAAAATGTTTCACTCAAACCCATGGGATTGACTATGAAGAAACCTTCTCGCCCGTGGCCATGATCAAATCGATCAGGATATTGCTTGCCATAGCCGTATACTATAACTATGAGATATGGCAAATGGATGTCAAAACCGTATTCCCTGAATGAACAATTCATTGAGGTGTCTACATGGTTCAGCCTGATGGTTTTGTCGATCCAAAATATCCAAATAGGGATTGCAAACTGAATAAGTCCATCTTTGGACTTAAACAAGGATCTCGAAGGTGGAAATCTTCGCTTCGACCAGAAAGTTAAAGAATTTGGCTTTGCTCAAAACGAAGATGATCCTCGTGTTTACAGAAAGGCAAGTGGGAGCACTATATCATTCCTCATCTTGTATGTGGACGATATACTGATCATAGGAAACAACGTAGCCATGCTTAACGAAGTTAAGAAGTGGCTTTTATCTTGTTTCGCTATGAAGGATCTTGGAGAAGCCACTTTTATTCTGGGAATTAAAATTCACAAAGATCAATCTAAGCGATTTCTAGGTCTCAGTCAAAGTACATACATTGACAAGATTATAGCACGGTTCAACATGAGCAACTCCAAGAAAGGAGTCGTCCCTATGACAAAGGGTGCTGTCTTGGACAAATAACAATCTCCTAAAACGGAGAAGGAGATCAACCAAATGGCTTCAATCCCATTTGCTTCTGCTATAGGCTCAATTATGTATGTCGTGCTCTGCACATGACCGGATGTCTCATTTGCACTAAGCATGACTAGTCGATACCAACAAAGTCCAGGGCTAGCTCACTAGAAACTGTGAAGAACATCCTGAAATACTCAAGAAACACAAGTGAAATGTTTCTAGTATATGGTGGAACTGATGAGGAGCTCGCTGTAAAATGTTACACCGATGCTAGTTTTCAGAATGACCGAGATGACTCTCGCTCACAGTCGGAATTTGCATTCACTCTAAATGGCGGGGCTGCTTCGTGGAGAAGTTCCAAACAGCCAGTAGTTGCCGATTCCACTATTAAATCCGAATACATAGCCGCTTTAGAAGCTGCTAAAGAAACCATGTGGATTAAGAAGTTCATAAGCGATCTCGATGTGGCTGGCGCCATTGTATGACGTCGCTGTTATACCACTTCCTCCGCCACCTCCACGCGCGACGGACGTGATCATTTCTATAACGGTTTCGTCGTCAAGCACGACGGAACCTTTCGACTGGAATGCTATGTTGCATAGCATGGTTTCGTTACCGCCACCACCGCCGGTTCTTGAGATGAACCCGCCCATGGTGCCTGAGGCCCTGTCTTCAAATTCGGTTGAAGACTTGACTTGCCGGTTCGAGTCGGGCGTTACCATTGATCCTAGCGCCAGTTCGCCGAACCCCCGTGTCTCGAACGGTTGTTCGGACTCCGCCAAGGTATATCTAAATTGTTTAGATAATTAAATTAATTTAATTAATTTTCTGTATTTACGCGTACACGGTGATCAGATCCTGTCTACGGTTTTACTAAAATTCGCGTTGTAAAACTTTTTTCTGTTGCGCAATTAATTCTGATTAATTAACCCGTTAATTTAGTTGGTAATAAATTAAAAACGGGCAACCTGGATATCCATTGTAAAACCCAACATGGTTATCGGGTTAGAATTATTTAACCAAAAACCCTAACATAGGTTACAGATTTTCTATAAATACTTCCCCTGAACCCAAGGACTCTTCACATTATCTCCCTTAAGATTCTGGGGGGGGGGGGGTCATACTTTCTTGCATAAAACCCATAAAAACTTATTTAAACTTCTCAAATCAACCTGGCCAATTCATAAACTTAAAAAAGAAAATTGAAACATTCACACCAGAAAAATTAAGATCAAACAAATATAAAACAATTCACACATGAGAAGGTAAATTAGGGATCATACAAGACATTCTATGACTGAGGAACCATTTTTAGCTTCTGCAACTTCACACGTTCAGGTGATTGCCGGTATTTTTGTCCAGTTTAAGCTCTTGCTACTTTCACTTACTCAGGCAGATTGTCACATAATTTATCTTTTAAGGTTTATTATTTATGAACATCTATCCAGGTTACACACATAAGTGCTATGTATATTTTGTACATTATATCAAGTGTACATGTTTTCCCTACCACATATTTTCACGACACCTTTTCTTAAGCCTAACATCATGCTCCAGACTTGGTTAAGAAAAGAAAGAATAGATCACGGAGATTTTTAGGGATAATATATAAGTCAACTAAAAATCTGAAATATTTTTAATGCTCTCATCAGTGACAAAGGATGAGGGTTTTGGATTCTTGAGGGTCTCTTTTAGTTGTGCTCTAAGGCATCTTTTAGGTTTATGAATATTGTACAATGTGATCTTAGATGTACGTGGACCAGGGAGGCTCCAGGTCTCTGCTATCGCAGAACAGAGGAGGCCTGACTCACGTACAACATCCCCAGGTCATTGCTCTCGCAAAGCAGAGGGGATGAGATTTTTTTAGCATGACATCAAAGAACTCAGAATCGGGCGTGTGCCTCAGGATCCCTAGTACACAGTCAAATAGAGGTTGTACCAACCTAAGTGTGTGTTTCCTATCAAGCATCATATTTTATATCAAGTGTTGTGACAAAACATACCTTTTGATTGATTAACAGCAGAGCCTACCAAGCATATCAACCGTGAATCACTACTTTTCGTATCCGCCTTACACGTGTCAGTCAATAAAAACCAAGAAATTTATATCACTTCTCGACTTCTCAAACAAGCACACAGTTAAAAATTAAAAACCACAATATTTTTTTAGGGGTCAACCTTTTCAACTTTTCTTTCATCTTTTCTATTCTTCCCCTTGCTTTCTGATTTTTAATAACAACACACTCCTTTTCTTTTTCTTTATTTTATGAACACACTGACACATCACTAAATATCTACTAAAACTGGCCAAGCTAACCTTTAAGTTTTTCTTTTGAAAATTTTTCAGAACTGGGTTTTTGTTTTATGCAGAACCATACCTCACAGCACTTTAGTCAAGAAACAACCAATCCGGACAGTACCTTGCTAATTTGTTAGAGTTACCTCTCACCAGAAGAACATCCCTACTATTAATTTTTTCATTAATTAACAAGAGCTAGTACACCACGAAAAGGAAATACACACGACATCAAGTCGTAATGCCGGGAAGGCAGGCAACAAGCTGCGCCGCCAACCCTACTATTGAGAATTTGCATGTCATGTAATGGAGAGATGCCTTCTATCATGTGCCTGAAACAATCACTATCACAAACAACACAATGGTTAATGAAAGTCCTCCTTGATTGTTCCTGCACACAGTGAGAGATTAGTTAGCCATTAGTACCAAAGCCATTGTTGTTCTGGGTATACATGAAGAGTCAGTGAAAGTTATCTCTTTTAAGCACATTCCCTTTGTACATTAGGGTTGGTTTTGGGTTTTACCTGGTCATCTTTGGGAACATCTTTGTTCTTGACCTTCCAGGTTTGGTGGTTCAATTTCCCCTTTACTTGAGGACCTTTAGGTGGATTTGTCTTAACACTCTTATTCTCAATTTTAACATTTTGAAACTGGTTAGAGTGTTTTTTATACACCCATTTAGGCTGGTAAAACTAGTTTACCACCTTTGACACATTCCACCTCTCCTCCTCACACCTCACTTTTGTTTTAGGAAAACCAACTTGTTTTATAAACCTGGCGGGTTTTGGAGAACTAACTGATTTTGCAAAAAAAAATGACATACTTTATCAGTTTTAAAATCAGTTTTTGTTGGTTTTTGAAGTGACTTGGGCTTTTGGTTCCCCTTCTGTACCTTTGATTGTTTAGGTTGGTTACGTACAGACTTCTGCACCTTAGGGTTTGAAGGTGCAGGTTTTTTATTTGAATCACCATGTGTTTGGCCCTGCAAGAACTATTTAGGATAGTAGGGCTCATATGGTCTGTGTAAGCAATTTCTTGCCAAGTGTCCCGGCTTACCACACACATGGCAAGATTGCTTCTTAGGATACGCGGGAGCTTGGGAATAGTTTCGCCCAGTGGATATCCAGGAAGGTTTTGAACAATTTTTATGTATCCAATGGGTTTGACCTTTAGGTTTGGTGGTTAGAATGAACTCCCGCTGTATCGGTTCATATTGGTCATATGCAGAAATTACTTCAGGGGGTTTGGTGATCAACCAAAGGTCGTGGACGTATTCGGCCTAGTTAAGCATTAGTTACTAAGTTAACACTTATAACGTAACTAACGGAGATTGTCTAACGGAAGTTAACCTTGGAATTCTCGGATGTCACAATATAAAATTTGAAGAGTTGAAGAATAGCCTCAAGAATGAGGAAGCACCCACCAAAAAAAGGGGTGGTGTTCCTATAAAAATTTCATGGCATGTAAGCCCCCTATTTGTATGGGGGAAATGAAGCCAATCATTTGTCATAGGTAGATCATGGAAATTGAGGTGGTTTTCGAAAGAAGCATTATGACCCGGCGGATCAAGTAGTTTATGCAATCGGACTACTAAGGTCGCGAACCAAAGATTGGTGGGGCATGGTAAAGGCGGAAAAGGGAAAAGAAGCTACTGGGGCTATGACATGGGAAGAGTTCAAAATTCCTTTTATGGAGCATCATAGTTCCCATTCCGAAATAGACAAGTTGCAAGATGAGTTGGCTACCTTCCATCAAAAGGAGAAGTTGTGGGCTTCTTCCTAGACATAGTAAAGTTTTGTGATGCACTACTAAGAATGAGATACTGAAGATCCACCGGTTTAATAATATGTTGCACAAGGATTTTCAAGAGTTCATAGCAGCTACCCGATGTAAAACCCTTGAAGAGGTAATCAATGCTACCCGTGACCAGGAGCATGAGTTGAAGAAACAAGTTGAACGAGGGGAGAAACGAACAACTAAAAGTAGTTCAGCTTCTTCTAAGAAGCAAAAGACAGTTGAATCCTCTAAGAAGTCAGAAAGCAAGGGAAGTGGAACCCCCAGGTGCAAGCACTGTGGTCATATGCATAAGGGTGAATGTTACTTGAAGAACAAACCTTGCTACAAGTGTGGGAAGAGGGAGCACATGGCGGCTCAATGCCCCAGCCCTACTAGTTTGTGTTATGGTTGCAGGAAATCGGGGCATCACCGGAATGAGTGCCCAAACTCGAATCAGGGGACAGGCCAAGGTGGAGGAAAAGTGGAAATTCCCAATGCTAAGGGAGGGCCTTCCAGCTAACGGTGGATGACGCCAAAGTCGAGAAAGGAGTTGTTTCAGGTATTTTTCTTGTTAATCTAATGCCTACATATGTGTTGTTTGATACTGGTGCGAGTAGATCATTTATTTCTTATGATTTTGCTCGAAACCCTTCATTTATTAATGATATGTTGTTGATTCCTTTAGAGGTTCGTCTCTTGATATATGATAAAATTGTAAAATTACTATCGAGGAAGAAGAATATCAAGTTGATCTTATACCCATCTCCATGAGAGAGTTCAAGGTGGTGTTGGGTATGGACTAGTTATCCAGGTTCCATGCGAAAGTTGATTGTAACCGCAAGGTGATTTACTTAACCTGACCAAGCGGGAAGCAGGTTGACATCTAATGAAATAGGTATGTGAAAATCTTGTTGTGCTCGATGGTGGATGCAAATAAATATATCCAGCACGGGTGTAAATCGTACCTTACATATGTGTTGGATGTAGAAGCCGAGCCTAAGGAAATAGAAGAGGTAGCTGTGGTGAGGCAATACACCGATGCGTTCCTAGAAAATTTACCGGGGTTACCCCTGGATTTTGAAGTAAAATTCAGAATAGATTTGAAGCCGGGAGCTGAATCTGTTGCAAAGCTACCTTACTGGTTGGCACCCTTAAAATTGCAGGAGTTGATGAAGCAATTGCAGGAATTACTTGAGTTAGGGTTTATTCGAACCAGTGTTTCTCCGTGGGGTGCACCGGTGTTGTTTGTTAAAAAGAAAGATGGTAGTCTACGAATGTGCATAGACTACCTGGATTATACCCTTATTAAAATGAAATCAATGAAATTGGTGGTATCATGGAGTATACTCGATTCAATCAAGCATGCTCAAATCGAAGCGGTGAAGAAAGAAAACATAAGAAAGGAGCGAATTAAAGGTGCCGTAAAGGATTTGATTTTAGATGATAATGGACTCAAGTATTGATTAGGTAGGTTATGAGTACCGAAAACTTATGGAGTCAAGGAGTTATTGATGAATGAAGCTCATAAGTCCCGTTATTCAATTCACCCGAGTGCCACTAAGATGTATCGTGACTTGAAGAATGACTATTGGTGGCATGGGATGAAAAGAGATATTGTTAAGTATGTTGAGAAGTGCTTGACTTGTCTACAAGTTAAAGTGGAGCATCAAAAACCATACGGTAAGTTGCAACCGCTCGAAATACCGGTATGAAAGTGGGAGCATATCACCATGGATTTGCTCACTAAACGACCAAAAACAATAAGTAAGCATGATTCTATTTTGGTAGTGGTGGACAGGTTGACTAAGAGTGCTCATTTTATACCCATTATGGAGTCTTACTCTTCAGAGCAGTTAGCCAAAGTATATGTTAAGCATATTGTGTCGTTGCATGGCATTCCAGTCTCCATTATGTCTGATCGTGATACTCGGTTTACCTCAAGGTTTTGGCAAGAGTTTCAGCAAAGTATGGGTACTAAAGTCTTGTTGAGTACCGCTTACCATCCCCAAACAGATGGACAAAGTGAAAGAACAATCCAGACCCTCGAAGATATGCTTAAGGCTTGCAGTTTGGATTTTGAGGGAAGGTGGGATGATCATTTGCCTTTAGCAGAATTTGCCTATAATAAAAGTTACCACTCTAGTATTGGTATGGCCCCGTTTGAGATGTTATATCAGAGGAAATGTGGAACTCTAGTATGTTGGGGTGAAGTGGGACAACGTGAACTTGCCCATAAAGATGTTGTTTGGGTTACTACAGAGAGGCTTGATCAAATTCGGGCTCGGTTAAAGGCTGCCCAAGATAGGAAAAGTCCTATGCGGACAGGAGAAGAAGACCATAAGAATTTTCAAGCAGGTGATTTTGTGATGCTAAAAGTGTCCCCGTGGAAGGGGGTGATTAGATTCTGTAAGCGAGGGAAGTTGAGTCCTTGTTTTATTATGCCATTTAGAATAACCGCAAAGGTGGGACACGTGGCCTATCAACTAGAGCTTCCTGAAGAAATTCAGGTCAACCATAACACTTACCGTGTGTCGTACTTAAGGAAGTGTTTAGCCGATGAGACTGCTTATGTATCGTTGGATGACATTTTTGTTGATGATAAATTAAATTATATTGAAAGGCCCATTGATATAACGGATCAGAAGATTAAGCAACTGAGAAGTGGAAGGGAGATGAGACAAGTATTGGTTAAGAGGTAGCATTGTAAGGTTCAGATACCACATGGGAGCTTGAAGATGAAATGAGAAGGTTCTATCCACATCTATTCGGGTACGTATCTATTTCGGGGATGAAAATCCTTTAAGGGCGGGGGGGGTGGTGGAATTTTAACGACCCAAGTTTAATTATATAATAGAATAAAAATTGTGTTAAAAGTATTAAATTCATTTAAATGATAGTATGGTTTATGCCTCCTATATGTTGCAAGTGGGTTAATTTATTAGTTGCTTATTAAGTTGTGGACAAATTATAATGTAGAAGGGGGCTAATAGAAATTATGGGATTTTGGGTGTAGATTAAAAAGAGTAGGAAATAAAAGGGGGCTGGAAAGAAAAATGGATCATAAAACAAGCCTGGAAAATAATTCCAAGCCCCATTCATAATTTGGAGAAGGGCGTAGGAGCGAAGGGAGTGCCCTAGCTCAAGATCAAGCTCAATCTTGCAATCCTAGTGTGAAATTGGCAGGAAGGGGGCCGAAATTTAGAGTATAAGGGCCTCTAGATCATTAGATTCTTCTTAATTCTTAATATCTTTGCCAAGTAAGTTGCACTTTGGTTACCTTGATTTTTGGTGATTCATAAAGTGTGAAATTTATGTTTAATCTTGTTTGCATGTTGTATATATTCTGCCTTGGAACCTCAAACTAAGAGTGCATGCTTGAAAATTTATGTTGATAAATGTAAATGGGTTAGGTTGAACACCCACCTCCCAGTTTTCGAATGGGAGTTGGTGGTGATGGGTTAGATTCTTTAAAATTAAGAAATTAAACCAAGTTGGGTGCAAATTGGGTGTTGGTTGCGTAATTGATGCTATGTAGTAATTTCATGATGTATGGGACCATATTTGGGGATAATTCAAGTATGAAAGGAAGCTGAATTAGTTGATGAAGTTTGTTGCACACTAAGTGTTCGATAAAATGCCTAGAAGAAGTGTAATTATAGAATACATATGTTAGGTTGAATTATTTGTGTACTGCATGATGAAATAATGAGATTATTTGAGTTGTTGTACTAGAGTTGTCACCAATCTATAGGTGAAGAAGGTGAAGGCTTCAACCAAGCAAGTAGGGGGAAATCTAAACTTGATAAGGTAACACTAGTTTTTTTAAATTGTTACAAGATTTTATGGTCATTTGGGGTAAGTTGTAGTTTGGAGACATGATAATATAGTTGGGATATTATATATGATTTAGTGATGGATGTGTCACATAATAAGATTGAAATTGGTCAAATCAAATTGCTCATGTTGTTGATGGAAGTGATAATGGTAATTGTCAATTGCCACTTCTAAATAAAAGTTGGGATATTTGATCCATAATGCTGTTGAAACACTTGGAGTTGATGTGGGTGATGATCTCCCTACACTATGTAGTGAAAGTTGGGATCTTGGTATCCAATTATGATAGTTGTTGTTGGTGGATTCGTTGAACTAAATGCCTAGGTAGCACATGCCATTATTAGGTGATTAGTCTTAATTATGTATTGTTAGGAAGCATGTAATAATCATGTAGGCGACTTAGCCTTGAATTTCAAGTGATAATAGTCCTGACAATAAAAAAAAATTTTGCAGGTAGGGTATGTCTATGTAGAGTTTTGTTGGTTGTTAGCCTAGGTTGGCCTAATGGTTCAACGGGTTAGGAGATTAAACACCATGACAATTTGTTGTGTCGTTATGTTGACATGATCCTATTCATAGATATGTTTTTGGTTGAAATGGTTGTTGAGATGGTAAAAGGATAACAAAATTTGAAGTTTGGTGACAACAGAAAAACTGCCGAAAAAAAACTAAGTATGGAACAGGAAAATCCAGGCCCGATCCCTAGAAAAGTCGTTCCAGGTGTATCGCTTGGAACAAGTGGAGTTCCAAGCGATACGCTTGGAAGTATCGCAGTACACAAGGAACCCGTCGCGACCCGCGAGGGTTGCCTTCGTCCATAAATGTTGATTGTTGTTGTTTCTTGCATTTCTAACCACTTGATTATTATTATAAGTGGTATAAAATACCACAATAACTAACGTGTTACTGGTATTGTGTTAGGTATTGAACCGGGGAACTAAAGCATGGGATCAAGGTGGCTTTTTGAAGAACCGAACATCAAATATGGGATCTTTTGGGTTGTGCTTATGTATAAAAGCAGTTGTGGTAAAACACGTGATTATGATGTCAAATCTAGAATTGATTTAAACAAACAACTAGGGATGGTAATTCCTCACACGATCATGGATTCATGTATTCGACACTTGAATCTAGAATTGATTTAAACAAACAACTACAGTATGATCTTGATAACTGGGAATGACCTCTTGTACGACCTTCCCAAACATCCAACAACAATCGCAGAACTAGTACGGATCAGAAGTTAATGCAGACGCTAACTAGGGATGGTAATTCCTCACACGATCAATAGGTTTTGAGTCGGGGTTAGGGTTGACCCGTTTAAAAAAAAAGTCGTGTTCGGATTGATATGTTGAAAAAATTGGTTGACCCGTCAACCCTATTCTTAAGTTTCATAAAAATT
>JBCNJP010009657.1:0-27823 GCA_039602395.1 Deinandra increscens subsp. villosa
AACCCCACCGGACGGGGGGGTTTTGCCAACAACTCTAACACCCGGCTTAGACTGTTGTGAAAAGGTTTTAGACAGGCAGACGGGGGCGCCATCCCGATCAAATCCCTCCAGGTTTGCTTTAAGGCACCGCCCACCCATTCTAACTCTGTTCAACACTCTCTCCAGCTCCCATCGATCCTTGACCCCAGAAAACTTGATAAACCCGAACAATTCCCCCATTTTGTTCCTTTTCCTCGAGAAAAAGACGTCCTCCACTCTCCCAAAATTCATGCATTCCTTCTCCATTTCTGCTCTCGAAATCTCATCCGGGAGATTAGTGATGTAGTATGAGATCCAATTTGGGTCTCCTCTCTTAACACCATTGAAAAAACCAGCCTTTTTAGATCTGCGCACAACTTTTTGCCAACCAAAATCATCAGACACGTTTCTATTCGCCATACCGACAGCAACCCGACGGGCACAATCCCAGACACCCGTTAGAACGAAGCAGTAGTAACGAACTCAAACCGCTAGGAGGAGGATACAATCCGCAAAGAGGATGGGACAAAACCCTAACAAAACCCTTCACAGAGATCACTAACCCTCTTAGAAGCGATATCGGAAC
Organism: Deinandra increscens subsp. villosa; assembly: GCA_039602395.1. Classification (NCBI taxonomy): domain Eukaryota; kingdom Viridiplantae; phylum Streptophyta; class Magnoliopsida; order Asterales; family Asteraceae; genus Deinandra; species Deinandra increscens. The sequence goes on from JBCNJP010009657.1 coordinate 605, forward strand.
TACTGGAGTGCTAACAGAGATGGGAAAAGCGGCGGCGGGAACTCCGGTTAGAACCGACGAACGGACATTTTCCGTGATCGTACATGATAGCTTTAATTTAATAACCAATTGTCACTTAACACGTTTGTGGTTACTAAACAAGATTCTCTTATTTAATAATTTGGATGGCTATTTTAGATATTTGACCACTAATCAAACATTTTGCTTAAAAGAGTTGCGAATTTCATTTTTTATGACAAAGAAGAGTATGTTTACAACCAACAATCAACCAACCTGTGTTGGATCAGATATTAAGACGAGAACCAAATCACTAAATAGTATCATAAATATCTCCAAGATTTCCCTGGGGATATTAACTTTAATGCATAAGAAAATATTAACTATACCTATTCATAACTGGAATTAGAGATAATTATATAAAAATAACAAAATTGAATAATATTTATAAAAAAAACTATGAAACACAAAGCAACCCGATCCACTGTCAATAGCATTACATCCACTTAAAATGACCACTAAGCCCATGAAAAGCTTTATATTTTCTAATCCCCCGTCTCCCTTCATGTTGAGTTGTAACCGTTGTTTAAATCTTAATGAAAAGGATTGTTGAAGAAAAAAAAATCCCCAGCTGTTGAAACCAATTCAACATATTGTGCCTCATAGCAATCCCATACCAAGATATATTCATTTGCCAACATTCTCCAGATTCAAACTTTAAAATAAGTAGCCCAAATTTACCTCTTATGTAGTTTTAAATTAGTAGGAGTCCAGATTTGACTCCTATTCTAGGAGTGTTGACCCACCCAGTAGTTCTTATGCTACTAAAACCATTGCCTTGGGTCCCCATTACTAAAATGTCATCCAACCTTAATAAGCACACAAGGCCAATCCTCTTTGGCAATTCAAAATGGCAGAAGGACACCAACAACCTAAGAAACAGAAAATTAAACTTAATGAGCAGAAAAATATATTGAATCATGCCATTTCAAAAGCAACAGTAGCTGAGCAAAAATGATGTAGCATAGTGATAGGATCTAAAAGTACAATTTAATATAAGCGATTAATTAGAACAATTAATAGTACCTCACAGTAAATTCTAACCATATTCCATGACCTGTTATACACAATCTGATTTTGATAAAAACTATTATTTTTATTCTCAAAACTCTTTAACACATTTAGGTTCTAAATAAAGGTTGCATCCTTGATTACCACTTCAATTCTCTTGGTCTTGCAGAAAAGGATTAAACATTAAGTTTTGATTAGTAATATTTCAGTAAAAGTATCAAAACAATTTATGAGGTCTTTGAAAGTACTATCTTTTGTGAATAGGTTATGAACATGTAAGGGACTGTAGGAACCATTCTACCTTATGTAAATGATTATAACTGGGTTCAAAGGTGCCCTGGCTCAAAAAATAAACATGCGCATTTTGTAAATGTTGGTTCAACTGCTTTTAAATTAAAACCTTGATATTTTCTTAACACTAAAATGAGCATGAGTTATAAAGTAACGGCAACATAATTATTGTTAAGACAATCTGGCTACTAAATTAAAAAGTTTAATGGAACCATAAGTCTATGTCCATTCAAAAACTGTTTGTGAGGGTCCATTATTATAGATACAAAATAGATACAATGAAGGGTCACATACGCCCACAAAAGTAAAAGTAAGAACACAAACTCACAGTGACTACCTCAACAAACACATAGGCCTAAACCATCTAACCAACTCATATGAATGAACACTTGAAACATCATGCTTTGGGGCTGTAGTTTGATATGAACACCATATATATTAATAAGAATTTAGGAGAACAGTCCACTATAAAATCAAAATTTCACTTTCCTTTCCTAAACAAAATAACAGCAGCAGTAGCATAATACAGACAGCAAACACAAATGAAGCAGCAGCAAACACAAACATCATAATACAAGCAGCAACAACATAATACAGTTACATATTGAGTCCAAATCATAAGAACAAAAGAAACTGACCTTTAGAGAGATGGAGAGGTGGAATTAGCAGAGAATTTGAAGATCTTGAAGCTACAACATGAATGATAATCAAATCAGAACACACAATTAGATTAGAAATCAATCAAATATAAAAAAAATTAAATGGAATTTATACCTCAATTTGAATCAGTGTGTTCTGCATTGTGATTTCAATCGGGTAGACTCTGTGTATTTATAACGAGGCATCCACTCAATTGATTTGAAATTTGCATTGACCGCCAAGTTTTGATTTCCCAATTCATGTTTCACTGCGATTATCCCAAGAATCAAGAAAGGGAGCGTTTGCAATTCTTGCTGATTTGAAATTTCGCATCGACTTGTTCCCGAGATTAGGTCGATTCAAGTCTGAAGAAGAAAAGCAAGTCTGCATCGTTCTCAAAATGGTGATTCTCTGAATCTCCTCTGGAAAGCAAGTCGGACAAAGACAATATCGGCGTCCTCTCTCCTCCGTTCTATCAAAATTGTCTCTGAAAAGCAAAAGTGAATTAGGTCTGAAAAGGAAAAGAAAAGCACGGTCAAGGGTTCTCTCATGAAAGCGTTACTTGATTTTGTTGCTGCTGCGTTGTTTTTGATGATTCACGCAGAAGGGTAAACCTTTTAGGGTTTGTCTGCATTTTCAACCACTTGTACATGTAGCCTTAAAGATTGTACCTCTTAATTTTCACTTGTACCTTATGCATAAATAAGTTGTACATCTTAATTTTCAACCACTTGGATAGAATATGCATTATAAGATAGTAGATATATATATATATATATATATATATATAGGGGAAGGATCCTGCGAAAACCCTTTATATTGCGAAAACGCGAAAACCAATACTAAAACCTACATAACTTCTTCATACATTAATGTTTTTTCATAAAATTGGCGCCAAATGTCTTAGAATTACGTTATCTTCAATTCTGAAAACAAATATTAAAAAAAAAATTAACGGTTTTTTTTCCGTGTGATACACATGTGTATCATCATCATTACTACTGCACTAAAACGAATTATCATGTGTAAAAACACTCCTTATGTTAAAAACATATTAAAAACACTAAAACATTTGTGGTACTAATGATAATGAAACATAGTGCACATGTGCAACATATAATTAAAAAAAGTTATAAAGTGTTATTTTTTTATTAGATATAAAGATAACGTAACTATAAGACTTATGGTGAAATTTCCTTTTAAAACTAGTAATGTATACCACATAAATGAGGGTTTTTTTTTGGTGTGACACACATGTTTATCATTAAAAAAACACAAAAAATGACAGAATTATAACACATATGGTGCGTCTTAGAGAAAACAAATATTAACTCATACTAAAGTATGAGTTTTTTTTTTGTGTGGTACACATGTGTATCACAGAAAAAAAATAACAAATAAAAAAACGTTAACTTTTTATTGTTTGTTTTTATGGAATTAAAGATAACATAATTATAATACTTTTGGTGAAATTTTTTTAAAAATATATTAATGTATGAAAAAGTTATGTTAGTTTTAAGATGGTTTTCACGTTTTCGCAAAAATTATGCGTTTTCGCATGATCCTTTCCCATATATATATATATATATATATATATAGGGTTAGGTTCACATGCGAACTTTTTGTTTTGAGAACTTTTGAGAACTAAATCTCAACCACTAATTTCAGGTGGGGACCACTATAATTCATGGGGGCGGTTTTCCATATATATAAACTAGTGGCTTAGAATGGTTCTTTTTATTTCTCAAACCCAATTGGTTCTCAAATGATCCTCTCCCTATATATATATATATATATATATATATATATATATATATATATATATATAATGGATCTTTGATCTCAAGTATGATAGGGTTAATATTGATTGGAGTAACGACATTGAAAACTCATAATCAAGTGGTGATTTTATAACCTTACCTCAAGATTGTTCACTGACAGAAAGTCGACCGCCTTTCGGCCCACCTGGTTAACCACCATCCAACTGCTAATCATCTGCGAGGAGTACGAATGCTGAGGGAAGGTGTTGTCAGTGATCAAATGAAGTGGTATAATGCCATTTAGTCGTAGGGCTCATTGGTCGGGCAACCATTACGCTCGACACGCTGTTATGAACCAGCAGGGGAACAACCATGCGTGCCAGATTATTTTATTATAAAAATGACCTTTTTAAGGGACTAAGGGCCGTTTCTTTCGTGTACCGCTCTTGCGCATGCACGTCCGGTGTGACCAGAGCCAAGTTCACAAACACATACCTTTCGACTTCTGTGAAGTGACAAAATATTACCAACCCCCATTCCCAACCAAATACTTTCAGCCCGCAGATGCGTGGTCAACCAAGTTTGCTTACATAGACATAAGGACCTCGAACGTATCATGTAGCATGGGACGCGAGTCACCTTTCGGATCATACATCGTCCCTCGACCGGGTGTCACATGTCCGGCCTTTGGGATTTCGACTCCCCAAATGGTCTGTGATACGTAAAGCACGCTTGGTTCAGAAAACCAACAATACACTTTCAATAAAAAGGGTATTTATAAAGTCACCAGACACACCTTAAAATAGTGTTATAAAAGCAACTTGAAAACTTGTTAAAAGCATGTTATCTATAATCAAGTGTAAGAGTTTGGCCAATCATGGCTTAAAGATTTTCTAGTTAGTAAAAGAAGACTTTATAGACAAAATACTTTCATTAATAAACTGGTTGTGTTTCTTACAAACCTTACATACTTGAAGATACAAAGGAACCAAGTGGCTCGTTAACTAATTTACAAGTGAGGGGGAGAGGAAAGAATTGAGCAATTTGTGAAGTGGAGGAAGGCAAGCTTTTATAGGAAAAAGCTGCAGATCGGCACGGGGCGTGCCCACCCAGGCACGGGGCGTAACATGTCAGACAATCAGACTTTTGTCTTTTTCTGTGTCAGTGGCACGAGGCGTGTTAGGTTGGGCGCGAGCCATGCCATGTCAGGGAGGTCAGAGGCATGGGGCGTGCTGATCAGAAGTCAATCCGGGTCGGGCACGGGGCGTGCTCCATGGGGCACAGGCCGTACTAGAGCAACATTTTCCAAACTGTTGCATTCTCTTTGCTTTTTCTACTAGATAATGCTCCTTTTTTGTATTTTGGCTCTAGAAAGCCTGACAAAATAATAAGAAAACAAAATTGCTTTGTTTTGATGTTAGTAAATAGGTTTTGTCCTGATTTGCAAGAATATTTCTATCATTAAATATGTATATTTTAGCGTACATTAGCTATCTTGGCCTCCCAAGGGCCGGGTTGTTACACAATATCTAGCATGCATGACTATCGAAATTGGGTTTCTATCATAGATCTCACGTAAAGTTAGCAACTTTATTGCACAAAAACCCTAGATCTATCATTATCAAGCAATTAAAACATAGATCTTGCATCAATTTTCAAACTGTATCCACATACAACCATGTATAACCATCCTAAACCCTAGATCTAGAATGGATCATCATATCTTGCATAAAAAATACATTTTTGATCCAAAGATGCAAACTTTATCATCACAAACCTTAGATCTATGCATGAAAACACTATATCATCACAAATTAGCCCTAGATCTAGCATAAAGCTCAGATCTTGGCAACTTTTGAACAAGCAAATCAAGATAGAACACTTATCGATGAATAGAGGATGATAAGGGATGATATCGGGACTTGATTCTTGAAGAAAAGCAACAATCTTGATGGATTTCTAGTAGAAAAGGGTTTGGAGACGTAATGGCAGCTGATGGGGCCTTTTAGGAGAGCACAAATGGGACGGTTGGGGCTAAATGTGCTTAAATAGGGAGAATTAGAGTTTTTGATGGAAAATGGCCTCCAAGCGTATTGCTAGGAGCCACTGGTAGCTCTAGGCGATATGCCTAGAGCCTTCATCCGGTAGCCCCTTTGACTTTTGTTGACCGCAACTCGTTTTGTCATTTTTTTTGCGATTTTGGTCTCAGTTTTCTACGTTTTCTCCCATTTTTTATTTACCATCATTTTTATCACTTAAAATCCAATAATATTAAGTATCAACATGCCATATATTAATTTATAATCATGCAATTTAATTCACGTATCAGTTTGCACGTATTTCACGACACATATCTGTTTTCAGTTTATCACCAATGTTTCGAGACTCCAACTTGTGTGTGATGTTTGTGAAGTTCTTTAAGGCTACTAGACTCTTTTAGTACCTTAATTGACATACTACATCTATATATGCATCTCCCAGTTTGATTAGTTTTATCCGTTTCTATGCTCGGTTTCCACCCGAAGGGCCAGAATGTCACATCCTTCCTTCGTATAAGTATTTTCATCCCGAAAATTAATATTACAACCACATTTTTAAGCGTATAAGTTTCATGAGTTTAACCATTGCAACTTCATTGTAAGTGGTGAGAAATCAAGTTATAGCATTTTACTCAACCGTAAAATAACGTTTCACGCTTTACTCAACAGTAAAAGATAATAGTTTTCAGATTGACACAAAAGATTTTTTTTCTTCAGATTATCACCTAAGTTTTCAGATTATCACATCATCCCTTCCTTTAAGGAAATTTTGTCCTGGATTTCAAGAAGTAGTCCCGACCATTGGTACACGCTGTCTAAACAATTTTGGATATTTGCTCATTATCTGATCCTTGCGTTCCCAGGGTAAACTCTGGTCCATGCTTTGAGTTACACCAAACTTGGACAATCAGAATTTTGCTTTGCTTGAGCTGTTTGGTTTCTCGATCCATTATATCTAGTGGCTCCTCTACGAAACGCGATTGCTAGTCAATCTCCAATTCCTCAAGTGGAACTATGAGCGATTCGTCCGATAGACATTTCTTCAGATTAGATACATGGAATACGTTATGCACTGAATTTAGCTCCTCGGAAATATTCAATCTATAAGCGACTGAACCAATGCATTCGACAATCTTGAATGGTCTAACGTATCTCGGATTTAGCTTTCCTCGTTACCCAAAACGAATAACTCCTTTCCAAGGAGAAACTTTCAGAAGAACACGATCCTCCTTCTGAAATTTTAATGGCTTTCTACGCTTATCAGCGTAGCTTTTCTGTCTGTAACGAGCTGCTGCTAAGCGATTCGGATTTGAATGATTCTCTCTATCGTCTCATGAATGATTTCAGGACCAGTAAGCTGACTATCACCCACCTATGCCCAGCATGTCGGTGACCTACACTTACGTCCATACAATGCCTCGAATGGTGTCGCTCCAATACTTGTGTGATAACTATTTTTATAGGAAAACTCCACCAACGGTAGGTGAGATTCCCAACTGTTACCAAAATCTATCACCTAGGCTCTGAGCATGTCCTCCAGCGTCTAAATAGTCCTTTCGCTCTCACCTTCAGTCTGAAGATGATAAGCCGTACTCATGTCGAGATGGGTTCCCAGTGCCTTTTACAAGGACTTCCAAAAGTGCGATGTGAATTGCGTATCTTGTTCAAATATAATAGATAAGGGAACATCGTAACGTGAGACAAATTCTTTCATGTATATGCGGGTCAACTTATCCATCTTGTCAGTCTCCCATATTGGCAAGAAATGAGCTGATTTCATGAATCGATCAACAATCACCCACATCGTATCATATAGACTTGGAGTCTTAGGCAACTTTGTTATGAATTCCATTGTTATGTTCTCCCATTTCCACCCTGGGATCTTGGTTGCTGAAGCAAACCTGACGGTTTTTGATACTCAATTTCGACCTTCGAACATGTCAAGCATTTGCCCACATAAGTGGCGATATCATCTTTCAACTTCGGCCAACAATAAACAGCCTTTAAATCGTTGTAACAGCCTTTAAATAGTTGTACATCTTATCCAAACCCCGATGTATAGAATACCGAGACTTATGAGTCTCGTCCATAATTAGTTGCCTTAAATTCCCATACTAAGGCACCCATAGCCTACTAGAAAAGTATCAAGCTCCATCTGACCGGATCTCGAACTGTTAGTCTAAGCCACACAAAGATTTAGATTCCAAGTTCTCGTCTCTCAACGCTTCAAGCTGAGCGTTCCAAATATGATCTGGCAAACTTGAGTGAATTGTCATTTGCAAAGCACGAATAAAATCCGGCTTTGTTTCTTTTCGGCTCAGAGTATCTAGCAATGAAGGGATAGGTGCACTGCAAAGCTTTTGCTTCAAAAGCTGAAACGCTGCATCCTGTTTTGCATCCCATTTATACACAATGCCTTTATACATTAACGCTGTCAAAGGTTGCACGATTTAAGGAAAACCCCTCAGTGAATCATCTGTAATAGCCTGCTAAACCGAGTAATTGGTGTACTTTGGTCGGCGTCTTTGGTACATGCCAACTCTTAATCGCCTTAATCATTGACGGATTAACTTGAATCCCTGATTCATTTACGATATGACCCGAGAATTTCACTTCCCAAATCCAAATATCGCACTTTGAGAATTTAGCGTACAACTACTCTTTTCTTAGCAGATCTAGAATGACATGAAGATGTTCAGCGTGATCTTCTTTCGTCCTAGAATAGATGAGAATATCATCGATAAACACTATGACGAACTGATACAGATACGGCTTGCAGACCTGATTCATTAAATCCATGAAAAGGCAGGCGCATTGGTTAGCCCAAACGACATAACCAAAACTCGTGGTGACCGTACCTGGTCATGAAAGCTGTTTTTGCAATATCTTCATCTCGAACTCGTAGCTAATGATACCTGGATCTCAAATCAATCTTCGAATAATAACTCGAACCTTGAAGCTGATCGAATAAATCGTCAATGAGCGAAAGAGGATACGGATTCTTTACGGTAACCTTATTCAACTCACGGTAATCGATACTGTCACACCCCCAAATAACCACTAACGGAGTTTATACCGTTAAGGGGTGCGGCTAGACCAGGATTCACAACCATTAGTTACAAATACTAAATGAATCTGAGTTAGTTCAAAATCAGTTATAAAGTAAAGTCTCAAATACAAACGCAGCGGAATAAAATATTGTCTTAGCACTAACCACGTGCTTTACATAAACATTGTTTAAAAATTCCCAAATAGTTCAATTAAAATAAAGGTCTTTACGTGCCATGCCAACCCGCTCCGGATACTCCTTAGCGATCTGCAAAAGTTTAAACCACGCAAGTGTCAACCTAACGGTTGGTGAGTTCATAGTGGGCTTGTCATGCATTGGCCCAGTCTCATGATCATAATTTGTCTCAAGTATACTTACGTGTTATTTATTTGTGAAAAGCAATGCTCGTAATTTAAATCTCAGTTTATAAATGGTTTGTCCGTGACCTACGTCATCGGGTATGTACTAGTTCCGTAAAGTTAAAGGACTCAACCGATATCGCGGGTAGCTAATCCGTTGTTCCATGCTCTAAGGAAGTTTGTACCAAAGCTGACTTATTTTGTGGGGGCCGAGCCATCCCGTACGGTGCGGACCTACGTCATCGCGGTTTTTGCCTCCCCCGTGTCCTCTCGGGATCACGGTCAAATAGGCTGATATTGTACCTCCGTGCACTCCCCGTGCCACGGGGCGGAGTTTGTCAAACTCCAGTAGATCTACCCAACATCCCCTCGCTTTACAATTAATGGCACAATTTTAGTTGAGGACTTTTAAGTTATAAGGCATCCTTAGAAAACATGTGATATCATGTGGTTTAGACTTTAACCTACACTAGCCATATTAAAACAGTTTTCGTTTCAGAAATAGTTTGTTAAGTTTTGCTAGTGTTTCCCATAAAACACTTCAAGTTCATTCAATGGGTGCCGAGCACTCCGAGTTTTCATGTTCATCAGGGAGGTGCCTAGCACTCTCGAGTTTGTCAGCATTGTTTTCCTTTTAGTTGATCTGTGTGACCCAAACGGGTTCACGGTAATCGGTTTAGTGACACTCACCTTGGGTTGCACTGCTACACTTGCTATAATATCCAAGTATGCTTAACGAAGACCTATGAACACGTTTAGGTCTTAAGTATTAGTTTTGTGTCTAATCTTTACTTAACGTCACTATGGCCCATAACATAGCACGTTGCAACTATGACTCGACATACCGACACACGACACCAATGGTTGATCATAAACGAGGGTTCATATAAATCAGATATCAAACATGTTTCATCATGGCATAATCACGTAAGTCATGGCATAACACTTAAGCAAATTTCACAAGTTTGGTTTTTAGTTCAGGTCTTAGTTTCGCTAGCACAGTTTCGCTAGACAGTTTCGCTAGGTGCACGGGCAGCACTTTCGCTAGGCAATGCCCGGTGACACAGTTTCGCTAGGCTAGTTTCGCCCGAAACTGCTGACGCAGTTTCGCTAGCCTAGTTTCGCAGGGAAACTGGTTTGAACTTTCGTTCAGGTATTTCGCTCGGTAGTTTCGTCCGAGCAGGTCTGGTCAGGTTACCCGGCGACACTATAGTTTCGCTGGGTAGTGTCGCTGGTAGGAGATATAATTTCGCTACTTAGTTTCGCCCAGAGAACACGCAGTTTCGCTGGTCGCGAAAAACATACGGATTTGCCTAAAAATCAACCTAACAGCTTCTGATCTTACATGCAATTCATTATTTAGCATACATAGGCATTTACCAACATAAATCAACAAGCTTTAACGTGTTTAACATGCATTTTGTCATCAAATCACCCAAAATACATTCAAAACCCTAAAATGGCTAAAGTAGCATGAATCTCTATCATGGTTGGATTTCATACGCAAAGTTGGAGACTTTATCACAGATCTAGCATTCCTAGTCATAAATACAGAAGATCTAACAAGTTCATGAAAGATTGAGCATGCTTTATGAAGAAACATATAGAAAGTGCATGTAAATGGGTTTTGGAGACTCACGGTTGATCGAGGATCGATGAATGCTCTCTACCAACAGTGATGATAGCAGCAAATAGTGATATCTCAGCTGGTCCAGAAATCTCAGAGAGTGTGTGTGTGTTTGTTGTGTGGTTTGAGCAAATGAGGCTATTAGGGTTTATTAAGATTATTTATATCAGAGGCTAGTTTCGCTGGCAGTTTCGCTAGCCCGACGAAACTAGCTCTGGTCACATGTTGATCGAGTAGTTCAGCTGGCTACCGGGCGACACTACAGTTTCGCCCGGTAGTTTCGCTGGCGACCAAAAAGACAAGTTTTCCACATAATCAAGTATTTACAATTTGTCATGCAATTCACAATACTAAGTCATGTATTTAAATCACATTGCACATAAGGACAATAAATAAGCACATAACACATATGGGCGGGTTCGGTGATCAACCAAAGGACGTGGACGTATTCGGCCTAGTTAAGCATTAGTTACTAAGTTGACACTTATAACGTAACTAACGGAAATGTCTAACGGAAGTTAACCTTGGAATTCCCGGATGTCACATTCTTCCCTTGTAATTGGAATTTTCGTCCCGAAAATTATTCTAGTGCCGTAGCGTTCGCAGCATCAGCTGTCGTCGTTGCTGGGGAAAGAAAGCAAAAGTTTTAGGGTCGTCACATCCTCCTCCTGTAACAGGAATTTTGGTCCCCAAAATTAAATCATACCTTGAGTTTCCGTGGACTCTTGCTCGAACAAGTGAGGATACTTTTTCTTCATTTGATCCTCTCGCTCCCAAGTATATTCAGGCCCACGCCTTGAGTTCCATCGCACCTTGACGATCGGAATCTTGCTACGTTTGAGGGCTTTCTCCTCGCGTCCCATGATTTCTACCGGTTGCTCGATGAATCTCAAATGTTCGTCGATTTCCAATTCCTCCAAGGGAATTATTTCGATGTCTTCAGCCAGACATTTCTTTAGGTTGGAAACGTGAAACACGTTGTGAACTCCATCGAGTTCGGCAGGGAGTTGCAATCGATAGGCCACCGGGCCTACTTCCCCAATAATTTCGAACGGACCGATATAGCGAGGATTTAACTTTCCACGCTTCCCGAAGCGTATCACTCCCTTCCAGGGAGATACCTTTAACAATACTTTGTCACCCACCTCGAACTTTAGAGGTTTTCGGCGTTTGTCGGCATAACTCTTTTGTCGATCGCGCGCTGCAGCTAGCCGTTGCCTGATTTGAATAATCCGCTCGGTCATATCATGGATAACTTCTGGTCCAGTGAGCCCCCTTCTCACCCGTTTCGGCACAACACACGGGCGATCTACATTTTCTGCCATAAAGTGCTTCAAAAGGTGCTGCACTGATGCTTGAATGATAGCTATTGTTGTAAGAGAACTCCACCAGTGGAAGGTGAGTCTCCCAATCTTTCCCAAAGTCAAGAACGCAAGCTCGGAGCATATCTTCTAAGGTTTGAATGGTTCGTTCCGATTGACCATCTGTTTGTGGGTGATAGGCTGTACTCATGTCTAGTCGGGTTCCCAATGCTTCCTGCATTGATTGCCATAACCGGGAAGTAAATCGAGGATCTCGATCAGAAATGATGGTCTTAGGCACACCGTGAAGCTTCACAATTTTGTCGATGTACAACTTTGTCAATTTATCCATATTATCGCTTTCCTTCATCGGAATGAAATGTGCCGATTTGGTTAATCGATCGACGACAACCCAAATCGCATCCGGTTGATTTGATCGATGAGGTAGTCCCGTTACAAAATCCATGGAGATGTCCTCCCATTTCCATTCTGGGATCTTTGGTTGTTGCAGTAGACCAGAAGGCTTTTGGTATTCAATCTTGACTCTTGAACAGGTTAAGCATTTAGCCACATATCGAGCAATGTCGGCTTTCATATTCGGCCACCAATAAAGATTCTTCAAGTCCTGATACATTTTATCTGATCCGGGGTGTACCGAGTATCTTGACTTGTGAGCCTCGTCCATCACGAGCTCACGGAGATTTCCAAACAGAGGAACCCAGATTCTGTCATTATAATACGTGAGTCCATCAGACTTAACTTCAGAATGGCCATCTATACCACGCAGTGCTTCAGCTGCGAAGTTTACTTCCTTCAAAGCTTCTCGTTGGCAATCGCGGATCCGATCCGGTAATCCTGAATGTATTGTAAGTTGAAGCGCTCGTACCCGCCGAGGCTTTTCGTACTCTTTTCTGCTTAGGGCATCTGCCACCACATTTGCTTTTCCCGGATGATATTTAATAGCCAAATCATAATCGTTCAGTAATTCATCCCACCTTCTTTGCCGCATGTTGAGGTCTTTCTGATCAAAGATGTGCTGTAAGCTTTTATGATCGGTGAATATTGTGCACTTTGTTCCATATAGGTAATGTCTCCAAATCTTGAGTGCATGAACAACGGCTCCCATTTCCAAATCATGCGTTGTATAATTCTTTTCCGTATCCTTTAGTTGCCTGGACCCATAGGCAATCACTTTGTCTCGTTGCATCAACACGCAACCGAGTCCTTGGATTGATGCATCACAGTAAACCACAAAGTCGTCAACTCCATCGGGTAACGCAAGAATCGGAGCCGAACATAACATATCTTTAAGCGTTTGGAACGCGCGCTCTTCTTTCTCACCCCATCTGTATTGCACTCCTTTGTGCGTTAAGGCTGTTAAGGGTTGAGCCAGTTGAGAGAAACCCTTAATAAACCTTCGATAATATCCGGCAAGTCCTAAAAATTGTCGGATTTCAGTTGGCGCTCTTGGGGTAGACCAGTTCTTTATTGCTTCTACCTTGGCTGGATCGACGTGAATTCCTTCCTCATTAACGATGTGTCCAAGAAACTGGACTTCGCGGATCCAAAAGTCGCATTTTGAAAACTTGGCGTAGAGCTGTTCCTTGCGAAGCAATTCCAAAATAAGACGCAGATGTTCCTCGTGTTCTTCCTTTGTCTTAGAGTAGATCAAAATGTCGTCGATGAAAACTATCACAAACTTATCGAGGTACGGCTTGCACACTCGATTCATCAGATCCATAAATACGGCAGGTGCATTGGTTAGCCCAAACGGCATAACCAGAAACTCGTAGTAACCATACCGAGTTCTGAAAGCCGTCTTGGGTACATCCTCATCACGAACACGAAGCTGGTGATATCCAGACCGTAGATCAATTTTTGAAAAGTAGCTTGAACCCTGTAGTTGGTCGAAGAGATCGTCGATTCGAGGAAGTGGATACCGATTCTTGATCGTAACTTTGTTGAGCTCTCTATAGTCGATACACATTCGGAACGTTCCATCCTTCTTCTTAACAAACAATACCGGAGCTCCCCACGGAGACGAACTTGGACGGATAAACCCCTTGTCGAGTAGCTCTTGAAGTTGTGAGGAGAGTTCGTTGAGTTCACTTACTGCCAAACGGTAAGGTGCGCGTGCAATCGGAGCGGCACCTGGAGCTAAATCAATCCCAAACTCAACTTGTCGAAATGGAGGCAAACCAGGCAGATCTTCAGGAAATACATCTTGGAAGTCGCGAACTATCGGGTAGTCGTTGATTCTGCGCTCGGGAAGTGTCGAATCGGTGACTTTTGCAAGAATCGCGAAGTGACCTTTACGAAGGCACTTTTGAGCTTTGAGAAACGAGATAATACCAGTTACTACTCCACCTTTTTCACCTTGGACCGTTAACATTTCACCTCCTTCGAGTGGGATACGAACCACTTTTTCTTTACATAAGATTTCAGCTCGATTCTCAGATAACCAATCCATTCCTACTATGACGTCAAAACTACCAATCGGGAAAGGCATAAGATCGATTCCTAGGGTATGGCCAGCTAGTTCTAACTTACAGTCCTTAACTATCTGAGTCGTGTCATGAAGTTTACCATTAGCTAGCTCTACCACATATTTAGCGTCTAGGGCAATCGGTCTAGCATTAATCAACTTAGCAAATTTAGTGGAAATAAAACTTTTCTCAGCACCAGAATCAAATAATACAGTAGCAAAGAAACCGTTCAAAATAAATTTACCGTTAATCACGTTGGCATCATTGCGAGCTTCACCCTGACCCATGACGAAAGCTCGACCTCTACCATTTCCACCATTCCCATTATTACCATTTTCGTTGCCATTCCCATTACCATTACCTCCACCATTACCATTCCCACCGTTGTTTCCTTGGTTACCGTTCCCTTGTCTTCTCAGCTGAGGGCAGTCTCTTTTAATGTGACCTTGAGCACCACACTCAAAGCAGCCACGGGCTCCCCCATTGTTGTTCTGGTTCTGACCGTTGTTGTTCCCATTACCCCTATTGTTCCCATAGTTGTTGTTCCTCCTGGGGCGGTTTTGTTGTTCAGGCAAAGTTGCCCAACAGTCTTTTGCTTCGTGGCCCCCCTTGCCACACCTTTCGCAGCTCATATTCTTCCTACAATTACCAGCATGATGCTTCCCACACTTGTTGCACAAAGGCAGGTTACCTTTGTAGTTGCCTTGCCCATTGCCACCCTGGCGGTAGTTACCACTGTTATTCCCGGACCTCTTGCTTTGACCTTGGGAGCTGTAAGATCTCCCAGTGTTGTTTCCAACACTCTGGTTGTTCATGGAATTCTCAGGAGCTTCATCATCAGCTTTTCTTTTGCCACTTAAGGCAGTCTTCTCAGTGGCTTTCGCAGGTAGAGTACCTTTCTCGACCTCTTGATCAGTAAGTTTGTGAGCCAGACGAATGGCTTGCTGCACGGTAGCGGGGTTGCTGGCAGTCACCAGACTCTTGATTTGAGGCGCGAGGCCTTCTAGATAACGCTCAATGCGTTTGAACTCAGCATCAACCATCGAGGGGCACAAAACCTCGTACTCATGATATCGTGCAGTGTACTGCTCGACTTCAGACCCAATCATCTTCAAATTCAAGAATTCTATCTGCCTATGCAGAGGTAGACCTGGCAGATCTTCAGGAATACGTCAGGGAAACCATGAATGACAGGAATATCTTCCAGAAGCGGTTCTTCCACTGGCTTCTCGATGACGTGTGCTAAAATAGCTACGTGACGCTTTTGTTAGAGCATGTTTTGGATGTCTAATTCTAGGTCTAGGTGTGTGTCATTCGTATTGTAATTTTGTGTATTCTGGATCCAACATACCATGGGGCAGACCGCCAGGTACGCCACACCGTACCAACTCGTACGTTGACTTAAGTGGTACACTGGCTAGCTTAACTATAAATAGGTTGAAGTGTTTAGACAGAGTAGAAGAGTGAGAGCATTTAGTCTGAATGTGTGAAATATGTGTTGTTTCTCTCTCTGTACTTTGCCTATTGAATCAATCAAAGAAAGCATTATTTACCTTCATGTTTACCATATCAATTGAATCATGCAGTAGTAAGATCGGCTCGTGTCTTTTCAAGTGGTATCAGAGTACTTCAGGTTGCTCTACTGCTGTGATTTGGTCGTTTTTGTGTTATGTAGTGAGAGAAAGTAGGTTTTTGGTTCATTTTTCTTTATTTCTTGTCAATTACAAGTGTTTTGATATAAAAAATGATTCCAAAATGTTCCTAGAGTGTGTTAGTTGATTCCTGTGTTAGATTCCAGTTAAAAAAGCCCAAAATTTGAAAAATAAGTCAATTTCATGATGGTACGCTGCTGGTACACCGGTTAAACATCTTGGTACGCCGGTTGAATATTCTGGTAAGCAAGGCAATCTTCATCGGTGGTACGTGACGGTTACTGGTTGGTACGCAAGCGGTTATGCTGCATTCCTTGGCATGCTGAGTGATTTGGTCCGTTTGATGGTACGCGTGAGTTTATTGGGTACGGCGTTGGTCCGGTAGAAGCAGTTGGTACGGAGATCGATTGATTAGTACGAAGGTCGATAGTTTGGTTCGCTGAGTCAGTTTTTTACAACTTTCGTCATGGATCCGTTTCAAGCGTTCACTTCTATGTCATTATCTGTTCAAGCTTTGCTCAATTATGATAACAAAATTGGGACTACGAGCAAGGGTCCCAAGTTTATGAAATTTGAAGATATTAACAATTGGAAAATGCGATATAAATCATACATTGGTGTCACCGATGTAAGTGTTTGGGGACCGATGTTAGATGGTTATGTATTTCCAAAGATCAATGGTGAAGACAAGACGTATAGTAAAATGAATGAAGAGGAAAAAGAGGCAAAGAAAGGCGTATGCTACATTGTCCATGGCATTGCCAAAATACATTCTTCATCAATTTAAAATGCATACGACTTCTAAATCCTTGTGGGAAGCTTTATGTAACAGGTGTTGCTTAATATAAAAAGAGTAAGAAGAAAGTCTTAGTGAGAGAATATGACAATTTTTGTCATGTGCTAAATGAAACTATCAATGATTTGATTTCAAGACTTTCACATTTGGTAAGCGAGCTTGAGATTGTTGGAGTAAAGAAAGAAGCCAACGAGTTGAAGGAAAAACTATTAGATGCTTTACCCGCTAAGTGGGAAGGTTATATCTTGTTTTTAACTCATGGCAAGGGATTTGATGATGTGTCTTATGATGAATTGACAAGGAATCTGCTACCAAGAGAACTAGACATGATGAGGGTTAAGACTTTACCAGCAAAAATACAAAACCCGGATGTGTATTTTGGGGAAAATGCTTCCACCATACATGCTAAGGTGGTAAAAAGTTCAAATCCAGCTCCTACTGCTTTGTATGTGGAAAACTCTTCAACTGGGTATTCAAATGTATCTAGACCATCCATAGGAACTTATACTCAAAATGCTGCAATTACATATCTAGTTCACTCAAATCAATCTGCATTTATTTCAAATCAAAGTCAATTTTTTTCAAAAAAAAAAACCAATGATTTTATGGCATTGTTTTCTGCTATGGTATCTTCGTATGATGGTGTGATTGTGGGGAAATTGACAAGTGCTGAGTTGACTGATGAGGATTATGAATAGGTTGATGCCGATGATTTAGAATTGATGGATATTAACTGGTCTATGGTAATGTTGGTTCAAAGAGGAAAGAAGTTCATGCAAAGAACATGAAGAAAAGATCTGAATCCTAAAGGGAAGCTTGGGTTTGATAAAGCCAAAGTTCGTTGTTACAATTGTCAAAATTATTCCCATTTTGTAAAGAAGTGCAACAATAGCAAAAAGCAAGAAACTTCTAAGTTGTATTAGAAATATGATGTCACACCCCCAATTTACCACTAACGGAGTTTATACCGTCGAGGGGTGCGACTAGACCAGGATTCACAACCACTAGTTACAAATACTAAATGAATCAGAGTTAGTTCAAAATCAGTTATAAAGTAAAGTCTCAAATGCAACGCAGCGGAATAAAATATTGTCTTAGCACTAACCACGTGCTTTACATAAACATTGTTTTAAAATTCCCAAGTTTAGTTTAAACAGAAATAAATATCTTCTCGTGCCATGCCAACCTCCCGCGGATACTCCTTAGCGATCTGCAAAAGTTTAAACCACGCAAGTGTCAACCTAACGGTTGGTGAGTTCACAGTGGGCTTGTCTTGCATTGGCCCGGTCTCATAATCATAATTCATGTCAAGATGTACTTACAAAATATTTATTTGTGAAAAGCAATGCTCGTAATTAAATCTCAGTTTATAAATGGTTTGTCCGTGACCTACGTCATCGGGTATGTACTAGTTCCGTAAAGTTAAAGGACTCAACCGATATCGCGGGTAGCTAATCCGTTGTTCCATGCTCTAAGGAAGTTTGTACCAAAGCTGACTTATTTTGTGGGGGCCGAGCCATCCCGTACGGTGCGGACCTACGTCATCGCGGTTTTTGCCTCCCCCGTGTCCTCCCCGGGACTACGGTCAAATAGGCTGATATTGTTCCTCCGTGCACTCCCCGTGCCACGGGGCGGAGTTTGTCAAACTCCAGTAGATCTACCCAACATCCCCTCGCTTTACAATTAATGGCACAATTTTAGTTGAGGACTTTTAAGTTATAAGGCATCCTTAGAAAACATGTGATATCATATGGTTCAGACTTTAACCTACACTAGCCATATTAAAACGTTTTCAGTTTTGTTTCAGAAATAGTTTGTTTAAGTCCACAAGTGTTTCCCATAAAACACTTCAGTTCATCAAGTGGGTGCCGAGCATTCCCGAGTTCTCTTGTTCATTGGTAGGTGCCTAGCACTCTAGAGTTTATTCAGCATTGTTTTTCGTTAAGTTATTCGGTGTGGCCCAAACAGGCTCACGGTAAACAGGTTAGTGACACTCACCTTGGATTGCACTGCTACACTTGCTAATAATATCCAAGTTTGCTTAATGAAGACCTATGAACACGTTTAGGTCTTAAGTATTAGTTTTGTGTCTAATCTTTACTTAACGTCACTATGGCCCATAACATAGCACGTTGGAACTATGACTCGACATACAAACACACGACACCGATGGTTGATCGTAAACAAGGGTTCATATAATTCAGATATCAAGCATGTTTCATCATGGCATAATCATGTAAGTCATGGCATAACACTTAAGCAAATTTCACAAGTTTGGTTTTCAGGTCAGGTCTTAGTTTCGCTAGCACAGTTTCGCTAGGCAGTTTCGCTGGGTGCACGGGCAGCACTTTCGCTAGGCAATGCCCGGTGACACAGTTTCGCTAGGCTAGTTTCGCCCGAAACTGCTGACGCAGTTTCGCTAGCCTAGTTTCGCAGGGAAACTGGTTTGAACTTTCGTTCGGTATTTCGCTCGGTAGTTTCGTTCGAGCTGGTCGGGTCAGTTTCGCTAGCGACACTATAGTTTCGCTCGACAGTGTCGCTGAATGAACAAGTAAATTCGCTGGACAATTTCGCCCAGAGAACACACAGTTTCGCTGGTCGCGAAAAACATACGGATTTGCCTAAAAATCAACCTAACAGCTTCTGATCTTACATGCAATTCATTATCTAGCATACATAGGCATTTACCAACATAAATCAGCAAGCTTTAACACCTTAAACATGCATTTTGTCATCAAATCACCCAAAATACATATAAAACCCTAAAATGGCTAAAATAGCATAAATCTCTAACATGGTTGGATTTTAAACATAAAGTTGCTAACTTTATGATAGATCTAGCATTCCTAAGTATTATCTCAGAAGCATACAAGTTTTCATGAAGGTTTGATCATGCTTTAAGAAGAAAACACATAGAAAAGCATAAAACATAGTTTTGGGACTCACGTTTGATATCAAGAATCGATAGATGAGATGAGATGATGGCCTAGAGGCTGAGATCTTGGTCCTTGGGTGACTTTCTCGGCTGACCAGGTTCTAGAGAGGAGTGTGTGTGTGTTTGTGATGAAATGAGGCAAATGGAGAAACTAGGGTTTATTAAGTTTATTTATATCAGAGGCTAGTTTCGCTGGCAGTTTCGCTGGCCAGGCGAAAGTAGCTATGGTCACGTGTTGATCGAGTAGTTCCGCTGTCTACCGGGCGACACTGCAGTTTCGCCCGGTAGTTTCGCCGGCGACCAAAAAGGCAAGTTTTCACATAATCAAGTATTTACAATTTGTCATGCTATTCACAACAATAAGTCATGTATTTAAATCACGTTGCACACAAGGACAATAAATACGCACATAACACATATGGATGGGTTCGGTGATCAACCAAAGGTCGTGGACGTATTCGGCCTAGTTTAAGCATTAGTTACTTAAGTTAACACTTATAATCGTAACTAACGGACTTGTCTAACGGAAGTTAACCTTGAAATTCTCGGGTGTCACATATGCTGCTAAGAATCTAGGGAGTAACTCTAATCCTTCTACTTCTAATGAAAATCTAATGCTTTAAGCTCAGAAACTAAAGCTTTAGTCTCTCAAGCTTGTGAAGGTTATGATTGGAGTGCTGATTTTCCTGATGAATCTGCTTTTTTGTGCAGTTCTATATTTGAAAATATGGTGGTTGAAGACAATTTTGAACTTCCTGGAGATGATTTTCTTGGAGATGCCCATCAAGCATTTATGGCTGATATACAGGTTGATTCTAAACTTTGTGATCATTGTGCTTCAACTGCTAACCAATTGAAAAAACTTTCTGATGAGAAAGTGTAGTATCATGACAAATACCTGTTAGCAGAGGAACATACCAAAATTTTCAAACAAAGGTGGGAGGTTGTTAAAGCGAATCCGAAAAAGGAACATGCCATGACTCTTAACACTAAAGTTGAACTGAATAATCACACGTCATTCGTTTCTAGCATGCACCTAAGTAGTTTGCGAGCATTTAACAAGAAGCACGTTGGTTTCCACGTTTATACATGTTTGGCACACAAGAAATCTTAAATGCTCTAGCTTAACTATCGAGATTTCATAAGATCAACAATTTCCTGATCATTTATCATGCAAGATATGTCGTAATGCCATTAGGTCGTTTAGTAAAATAAATACGCAAGTTATAGAAATCTAAAAGTGTAGTTATATATTTTGTGTGTCATGCTTTACATCAAAGGTAACACTTTTACGAAAATATCATGTAACACATGTATTATATTAATACAAGGAAGGAGTATGAGATGTTAAATGAACAAGAAAGCAAAGAAAGAAAAATATAATAAAAAGCTGCTGGGCGCTGGGTTTGAACCCGGGACCCTTCAGTCCACAACGACACCTACTACCAACTGGGCTAGGTTCATGTTTGTTTATTTAGTCCTGTCCCTAATTTATTAATCAGAATTCTGGTGTGAACTTCCTACTAATGAAACAGAATTAAAAAGACAAATAATTGTCGTAGTGCGGTGGGCTAGAACTCGCGACCTCTAAGTCACCAAACCAAAGCCTTAACCATTAGGCCAACTCCTGATTTGTTGTTAACAGCCAGTTCTTATGTTGCAAACATATGGATCGAGTTCTACATAAATCATGAATAGCATCAATAAACATACATGTGTGACGCCCACTCCCAGTCTTGGTTCCAGGAGGGGTCACGTGTCGGATTTACTCATGAACACATGGTACAACAGAGATAACTAAGCAGCGGAAATTAAAAACTTTTCATTTATATATATAACAAGTTACAACAGTAAGGAAGATAACAACATAATCTA
Source organism: Deinandra increscens subsp. villosa (assembly GCA_039602395.1). Classification (NCBI taxonomy): domain Eukaryota; kingdom Viridiplantae; phylum Streptophyta; class Magnoliopsida; order Asterales; family Asteraceae; genus Deinandra; species Deinandra increscens. Next base: position 22,482 of record JBCNJP010009657.1, read on the forward strand.
ATAACTAAATCTTATCTATTACTATGCCAGTCTACTACCGAGTCTTTCCTGATAGCTTGCCCATCTAATCTGCCCTTGCTAGAGCCCTTCCCTTGCTACTTTAAACATCACCGATACCTGACATACATGCTTTTAAAGGTCAGCTTACGCTGGTGAGTTCTAAAAACTTTTACCTTTCCTTGAAAGGTTTACCTCAAACATTTGGGCCTAACGGCCCCTTCTTTAAAAACATTTATCAGTTATAAAACATAACAGAGTTATACCAAAACATATAGGGTAGCCTAATTATAAATCCCACCGGAATTCTCTTCTGGACATCAACAGTCCCTTAGTCACTTATTAGTAAGTTATATATATTCATGAATGCTACTTATTTGTTTTCCACAATGGCCCGTAATATCTACCTGCACGAGACTAATTCTAGTGCCACTTCTGGTAGTACCTTAGGTGTATATATATAGGATGTACCAGCGGCGTATCCACCACACCCTGGATACAACTAGAGGCGTACTATTACTAGTCTGGTGTAGGGCGATATTACTATTCTAACCACAACAAAATCAGTATAATTCATGACTATCTATTACTTACTTAAAAAACTAATTTGGACATTCTGCGTACAACCTCGTTTGTTGTTTGCATCTCTTGAGTGTAAATACTTTTGCTGCAATTTCCCTTTTATATTAGGCCTAATCGGTAATGATCGTAACGATGCTCAAGTTAATTCGTTCATTACTTCATTTCATGCCTGCTACCGATTCCAAAAGGACTTGACATCTTCTAAGTCAACCTAATGGTGTTACATCCTTGGAAAGTCTTAGCGGCTTCAGATGTATTAGCATAGCCTTTCTCTTTTCCTGATCCTCAGTTCTTCCTTCCAATGCTTCATGCACTCTTCACCATCCTTTAGAACTTTTAGAACGTCATTTGTCAGCATGCTCAGTTACGAGATTTCCTGGGATTTAAGGAGTGTTCGTCATTCCAATCAACACTACTAATCACTTGTAATGATTATTTTGCTTCCGAAAAGCCATTCTCTTACAATTTCATTCTTATTCCTTTAGCTGGTGCTAATCTGATCTCAGTTCATCTTTGGGGAATCGTCTTGCTCCTTGTAGTTGTTTGAATAGTTTGTTGATCCTTAACAAAGGATGTCTGCTTCTTACTGACAGCTTCTTCTTGCAGTCTATGCATATCCTTGGCTTCCATCCTTTGTCTTGAAATTGGTGGAGTATCCTAAGGCGATATATTTGGTCTAAAGAAATCTTCTGGCTTTTGTTGGAGATAACTGGTACGGTGTTTCTACTTCTAGCGTTGTTGCTTCTAATGTTGTTGTTGCTGGCGTTGTTGCTTCTAGCGTTGCTCTTGACGTTGCTTTTAGTGTTGCTGCTTCTGGCGTTGCTTTCAGCGTCGAGTTGATTGTGGAACCCCATTTCTTGATCTGACGAGTTGCTAATTGGATTCACTGGTACGTTCTTCGGCTTCTTGGTTTTGCCTCTGAGTCAATGGCATACATCGAGTATGACTTACCTCTTGACCCACGTACTTACACGTTTCGTAATCTTTACTGCCAAGTCATTACGATCCTTGCATATGAAGTTGAGTCTTCCTCCCGTTACAGATGAGTTACGTGTAGCATCTCGCGAGTCAATTCATTGAACATCTAAATTTACGTTATCATTACCCTTAGCTGGGAATTGATTTTAAGAAGAACATTTGTCAAATACTGATCATTTACTCGCATCGTTGTAATACACTGTGTGACAATTCCTAATATCGAATTTAAACCTCTAAGTTTGCCATTGCTGCTAATTTCGAATCGTCAGGCTCGTCTGCACATCAACATTCGTCTTGAGGTCATTTATCTTGACGTCTTTGCATTTGTCCTAAGGAATACTGTAGGTCCAGAATAACTCCCGAAACACGATATTGATATCACAAACGAGTGCGGAATCCTCGTTTATGATTGATTCAAGAAAAGAGAAGAGAAGAAACACAAGAATACGATGATTAAACGATAAAAGCTTGATCTTTGCACACAAGAAAACTTGTCGGGTACAAGATAAGAAAATCGTAAACTCTCTCTATCTCTGTTTACGATCGTGAACACCTATGGCCTCCCTCCTTGGATCATAAACTCGCATCCTCAAATGAGGAGGTCACAAGGGGTTTATATAGGATCCCTAATGGGTTTACTGTTGGGCCTCTTCTTGATCATAAACCCAATAGTAAACCCAAGCCCAATCATAAACTAGCCTAAATACAATATTCAAACTAGCCTATGATCCTAATTTAACCCTCTAAGCCCAGCCCAACTTATTTAATATTACAAGCCTCATAATCTAGCCTCTACAATCTTCCCCTAGGCTTGTGATATTAAATGTCTTCGATCTTTGAACTTCTTCTTCTTGACTGGCTGGCATAGATGCTGATGAAGATTCTTTCCACAGAAATCTTCAAAGGGTTTCATGACGGGCACTTGGGACTTCCTCTTGATCAGCATCAGCTTGAACTTCTTGAAATGAACAAGCAATGAAATGGAGGACTCTCATTGACTTGCTTCTTGAAAGAACTGGTTCTTACTGTATCTTCGGTAACTGTCTTGAATCTCCAAAACAATTAGAGGTTAAAATTTGAAAAACCCCTAACTGTGAAGAACTTGATTGTTGAACTTCAAACTTCATGAACTCTGACTGCTCTCTGTATCATTTTCTTTGAAAAACTTTGAAGCTTTTGGATACTTGTAAAGACACCAACAACTTCCCCTGAACAGTTGCTTTTCAGATGGAAGTCTTGTCCGGCTGGTTCTTTAACTTTGAGCAGCAGCAGCATCTTTCTATCATCAACCTGTCTGACACACATTTGAAAAAAAATATACACTACCAGACATGTGATGACTGGTCTTTGGGTTAGAGGGTAATTATCATCTGATTACTTCCCCTCAGCTAAGGACTTCCCCTGAGATAATACATATTATCCTCGAGTTCCCTTCGGATACTATGTATTATGGAAGTCTTTTCGGATAATAAGTATCATCCTCGAGTTCCCTTCGGATAATACTTATTATCCCCTCTCCTTCCCCTAAAAATTTGGCAAGATCTGTCGGGGGCATATTGTCATGCATTAAAACCCATGGAAACGACATTTTGACTTCTCAAATCAACCTGGCCAAGACGAAAACACACTAAAAAGAACTTAACGACTCACACACGAAAGATAAAAACTAAACAAATACTTACCAAACCAAACATGAGAAAGTTTACAAGGGATCAAACCATATGAATCTGACAGAGGAACCCTTTTCAGCTTCAGTTACTTAACTAGTCCAGGTGATTGCCGGTATGTTTGTCCGCTTTAAACTCAAACCCGTTTAATCCCAACCGAATGCGTCATGCTTAATATAGTACATTATTACCGTCATGTTTAATTGTCCCCATACCCAAGCGTACACAGCAAAACCTACCCAACCTCAGAGTTTATTGAGGATTCACAAACCCCCAACTTGAGGAACCATGCAACACCGCTATGACTACCACTTATTTTCATTAACCATCAGTTGGTGATCAGGTCGGCCGCTAAGCACACAAAGAAGACCAACTGAGTGATTATTTTTCATTTTCTTTTCTTTTTCATTTTTTTTTTTTATTTCTTTTTCTTTTCTTTTTCTTTTCTTTTTATTATGTGGTGTAGTCATGACAGCAGAGACATGGCGTGTGAGAGAGTGAATACTAGGTAATTACCACTCTCAACCCATTTTTGCCGGGACTCAGTTTTTTAAACCATGCAACCTAGGATGGGAAACTAAACACATATATTTTTTAAGTTCACTGCACTTTCATTGGAGGTCATAAGTTTAGGTCGAGCCTACCGAGCATATCACCGTGGAGCTTGCCTTTCACTTCCGCCTTACGCGTGTCAGCCATCTCCAACCCGGTCATTCATTTTACTTCCCCTAAACTTCTCAAAAACAAGACACAAACAATTAAACACAAACAATTAAAAATTGAAAAGCACACTATTTTTGAGGGGTCAACATTTTCATCTCTTCCATTTCTTCCCCTTGCTTTTTGATTTTTAATGTCACAATTTTGTGAACATCAATTTTTTTTTTTTTTTTTTAAATAAACTCACAAACACACTCAAAAGAACAAAACACAAAGTTTTGAAAAAATCTGGCCAAGCTAACTTTCAAAGTATTGATTTGAAAATTTTAGAAAATTTGGGTTTCATGACATGCACACGTTATTTCATTTGAGGTCAAACACATAATCAATCACCAAGTGAAAATTTTAGGAAATTGTTTTGACTCAAAACACCCTTTGTTGCCTCATCATCCAAACAATCAAGTTAAGAACAGTACCTTTCATGCTGATATTTGCCTTTTACCTCTCAATGAGACATACCTTCCATTTATAGATTACTTGACATAACATGAAGATACGTCTCCTAAACTGTGCCTGGAACAATCACTTACCAACAAACAACTTAAAAAAATGTTAGTGATAATCCTCCTTGATCGTTCCTGCACAGAGTGAGAGATTAGTTAGCCGTTGGTACCCAGGCCATTGTTTTTCTGGGTACACCTGAGGAATCAATAAAGGATACTTCTTGTAAGAACATCCCCTTTGAGAAATCAGGAAGTTGGGATGGAGCTGCTTTGATTTTAGGCTTCCAAGTTCCAGGTGATTTAACATTTGTTTTAGTCACTTTTGGAGTAGTGACTTTAGGTATTTCAACCTTCTTCGTTTTAGTTTCATTTTTCAAAACAGTTTTTGTTTTAGCCACCTTTGGAGCTGTGACTTTAGGTATTTCAACCTTCTTCATTTTAGTTTCATTTTTTAAAACAGTTTTAGTTACCTTGGGAGGGGTAACTTTGGGTTTTTCAGACCTTGGTTGTTTTGAAAATGGTTTCATCACCTTTTTCTGAAAGTTTTGGTAACTTGGAAAGCTGTTGATTTGATTTGAAGATTTTCTTTCAGCTTTGGCAACGCCCCAATGTTGATCAGAGGGTTTAACCTTAGGAGCAACAGTCTTCCTTGCCTTAGGTGTTTGCACCATCATTGGCTTAGACTTCACAGACTCCTGAGATGAAACTGTAGGTCCGAAATCAAACCACCTACACGATATTTGATCGTATATGAGTGCGGAATCCTCAAATACGATTGATTCAAGAAGAAAGTAGATGAAATAGATTAGATCTAAGCTAAAGATCTAATCTTGAATGAAAAACACTACAATCTTGAAGCCAAATAAACTGATCGGAAACACCCAAGGATGCAGAAAATCGTAAACTTGAATATCAAAGGCTTACTTAATCATAAACATGAGGTGGTATTTATACC
>JBCNJP010009663.1:0-27775 GCA_039602395.1 Deinandra increscens subsp. villosa
TCGGTTATAACGTTAACCGGTGAGCGTTCAGTTATTATGCGTTAGAGAGCGCGTCTAATCATCGTTGCGATCGTGGCCGTTTGAACACCGTCTTTTTTACTGAAATTCTTCATAGATATTATAATAATTATTTATAATTTTCCGAGTCACTAAAATCATCTCGAACGGTTAACCGAATTGATTTCGGTTATTATCGCGTAACAACACCATTTACTGATTTCATCGTTTTTCGTGCCGAATATCGCAAATCTTTTTTATAATGATTATAAATCAAGTGTTTAGCAATACGCCAATACCTGATATTCTATTCGCGTCTCGGTGTTATGTTAGTGACGTTCGAGCTTTAAATAAGGTTTATTACAAACCGGGCCTAAATCACTATTTTGCGGTTTCCCGCTTCGTTATATCTCGGATTTAGGATCCGTCTGCGCACATGGTCTTTATTTTTCGTTATCTACCATATTCTATAAATTCGTCTCTTGACGTTTCCTCGAACGTCATAATGAATATTCGTACGCGAATATTGACGTTTCTCTATTCTACGTATATATATATATACGTATATATATATATATATATACGTATATATATATATATATATATTATCACACGCATTTTAGCTACTTAACAGATATAGCACGTATATAACTTAAGTCATGAAATTCTGGGGTGTTACAACTCTAACCCCCTTAAATAAGGTTTCGTCCTTGAAACCTGCTCAAACTGTGATTTAATCTCATAAATGAGATTCTCACATTTTACCTTTCTTTCCTGGATTAATCCGAAACCTTTTTTTATGCATCTAATGCATCCATATCATATGAACCCTCTGGTTCATAGGCTACGAATTTAACATCGCAACAAACTTTCTATGACAACCTGTCATCTACCTCTATTACCTATAAGGTAATACCTCAACTAATCTATTCACGAAATCTTGTTCACTATTTGAATGTGTACCACATTTCTATAACTGATGCTAGTACTTTTAGGAACGAATTCTTAACGGACAGTCTAGCTAACGATTTGGGAGAATACATTTCTCAAAATAAAGGAATTCTTCATTTTATCAATCACATACTATCTAGGTGGTGTCATAACTATTTAGCTATATATATATAGGGTAGCTTGATTATAAACTCTACCAGAATGTGCTTCGAAATTTCTCAAGGTTTAAATTTATCGTGAAGCTTCTGCTATTCGGCTTATACCTTCTGCGTACGTTAAACATTTATCTGCATGCTACAAGATTTGAAATTTTCTTCTGGACCTCAACAGTCCCTCAGTTACTTGTCAGTAAGTGATATGTATTCATGAATGCTACTAATTCGTTTTCCACAGTGGCCCGTAATATCTACCTGCACGAGACTAATTCTAGTGCCACCTCTGTTTGTACCTAAGGTGTATATATATAGCATGTACCAACGGCGTATCCACCACACCCTTGATACAACTAGAGGCGTACTATTACTAGTCTGGTGTAGGGCGATATTACAATTCTAACCACATCAAAATCGGTATAATTCATGCCTTTCTATTACTTACTTAAATAAGTAGTTTGGACATCCTGCGTACAACCTCGTTTAATGTTTGCATCTCTTGAGGGTAAACACTACTGCTGCAATTTCTCTCTTTACTAGGCCTAATCGGTAATGATTTTACCGATGCTTGATTTAATTCGTTCATTACTTCATTTTATGCCTGGTAGTGATTAGTATTCCAAAAGGACTTGACATCTTCTTAGTCAACCTAATGGCGTTACGATCCTTAGAAAGTTTTGGTGGCTTCAGACGTATTAACATAGCCTCTCTTTTTCTAATCTTCAGTACTTCCTTCCAATGCTCATGAAGTACTTCCTTCCAATGCCTCGTGAATTCTTCACCATCCCCGAGAACTTTAGAACGCCATTTGTTAGCATGCCTAGCCACAAGATTTCTGGAATTATAGGGGCGTTCGTCATTCAAGTCAATCATTGCGTAATAACTCGTAATGATCTTTTTGCTTCCGAAAAGCCACTCTTTTTATAGGCTTACTTTTAATCTTTTAGCTCGTGCTAATCTGATCTCAGATCGACCTCGGAGAATCGTCTTGCTCCTCGTAGCTAGTTGAATAGTTTGCGTATTGTATATCAGCCCGAAAACATTTAAAACATTTAAAGAGTGTGCTCATAGAACCCACCTTATTCTCTTAGGCAGTTAATTCAGACAAAGTCTCCGCAATGCCTTCCAATTAAACCTAATCGCGTATTATACAGTGTTAACGCAAGGTTTAATATAATAAACACTTTCTATGTTTATTTTAATACTTCATTATCTTACTAATATTAAATTATTAAGTTCATTCCAATTAAAAGGTCAAAATGGCCAAAATGCCCCTAGAGGCATATTTTTTTTATTGATAATTATGAAGACACGCCTTCCTATAAGTAAACGCTCACTCCAGGATCGCCCAGTGAGGGATGCCATTTCTCAGTTGGGATTTATGCGACACCCTTGCTTTTGCCATAAACCCCAGTGTACAGGCGTTTACCCTTCCGGTCTGCGCCAACTTCTAAATATCCGATTAACTCGGTATTTTAAATACTTTATTATTTATCCATTTTAATTCATACATATTTATTATATATAAAGACATGTTACCATACCAAAAATCAAGTCCCCATACCCTCCGAATCGTTTTATATTAAATAATTATATTCCAAAACCCTAACTTCCCGTTTTTCTCATTTCTTTATTAAAACTCATTTTTATTCAAAACCAACTTAGGGTATTATCCATTATAACATTTTATAATGTTCTTTAAAATTTCAAAGCTTAGTTCATAACCGTTTACTCGGGTTTTATAGCATAGCGTCTAGAATACCCTGATTTCAATATTAACACTTTAAATATACATTAAATATATTTTAAATATGTTTCAAATATATATTAAACATATTCTTTAATCTGATAATTAATTTATCATTAATTTTTAACCATTATATTAAATATATACGTATATATATTTAATATTTAAATATATATTAACACATATTCTTTAATCTGATAATTAATTTATCATTAATTTTTAACTTAATTTAAGTCAAATAATAATACCGAATAATATAAGGTGAATACCTTCTTGATGGGTCGTGGAACGAGTGCGAATAACCGAATATTAACGATGTCTGATTTGGACAAATAAATAGTCTTTCCCGACTAGTTTCTCGCCACGAGTATTTATCCAATGTCAGGTTGTCGTTTGGACCGAGTTAAACAACTGAAAAGTTACCCGTAAGTGAAGACGGTTTAGTTTCGAGACCCCTTTTTCTTGCTAATATTATAACCACAACCGTCCACCGTTAACAACCACCAACCATGGCCACCATTCTCTGCTATCCTGGTAGTTCATCGCCGTTACCGCCATCCCCCGTCGCCAAATACCCATCACCGAATAGCAACCCGAACATCATCATCTAACAACATCATTATTCAAAGGAATTTAAGGCTAAATGACCCTACACATGCAACCACCGCGAAACAGGAGTTCACGGTCACCACCACCATCGCCTTATTTGCTGGAGATGGCCACTGGCCTGCTGGAGCTGTGGTTGTGACTCGAAACCGTCTGCTTGCACCGGCAAAACGAGAGAGGAAGTCCGAGCAGGGTCTTCGCCGGAATATCGAGGCTGTGGGGGTTGGTTTCGTCACTGGCAAAACGAGAGAGAGGGGGTACGGCTGCTTGCAGCCTTCTCTCTTATGTTTCATTTCATTCTTTTGTCTTTTATGTAAATTGTGTGTGTTTGTGTTTTCAAGTATCTATCATATGCATGTATATATACTTAGAATAATTTGAATTGAAAAGATACACGTACGTAGCTTAGTAGGATTTTGAATTGATGAATCATCATAATATTTGACAGCAAATTTCTATAGGTGGACAAGAGTAGTATACAAGAAAAGTTTACTCAAGATACTTAGTGTATAAATAAGCAGGTATTATACCTCTTAATCTAGACCCGTTAAATAGTTTAATACTTTGTAAACGGATCACAAAAATTTCCAAAAGTCTAAAGTATTACGGGGATCTAATAAATATAATTATTATACTTATTCTTCAGTTATAACGTTAACCGATGAGCGTTCAGTTATTATGCGGTAGAGAGCACGTCTAATCATTGTTGCGATCGTGGCCGTTTGAATACGTCTTCTTGACTGAAATTCTTCATAGATATTATAATAATTATTTATACTTTGTCGAGTCACTAAAATCATCTCGAACGGTTAACCGAATTGATTTCGGTTATTATCGCGTAACAACACCGGTTACTGATTTCATCATTTTTCGTGCCGAATATCGCAAATCTATTTTATAATGATTATAAATCAAGTGTTTAGCAATATCTGATATTCTATTCGCGTCTCGGTGTTATTTTAGTGACGTTCGAGCTTTAAATAAGGTTTATTACAAACCGAGCCTAAATCACTATTTTGCGGTTTCCCGCTTCGTTATAACTCAGATTTAAGATTCGGCTGCGCCCACGGTCCTTATTTTTCATTATCTATCATATTCTATAAATTCGTCTCTTGACGTTTCCTCAAATGTCATAACGAATATTCGTACGCGAATAGTGATGTTTCTCTATTCTACGTATATATATATATATATATATATATATATATATATATATATATTATCACACGCATTTTAGCTACTTAACAGATATAGCACATATATAACTTAAGTCATGAAATTTTGGGGTGTTACAACAATAAATCAGAAAGTATTCAAATGTGATATACACATTAAATACTAATGCTTGACCAAGTGGACAACATCTTGATGCGTATTTCAAGATATTAAGAAAAAGATATGTGAAAAAGAATAATGAGAAGTCACTGTGTATAAATGTGTTCATTTTGCAAAGATTTAAACTTGTTTGATTTTCTTTATTTTGTCAAACGATCGGACTTTCTCTGCGTGTCCACAAGACTGGCCTGATTGTTGTTCGTTTAACGTTCTGCTTCATTTTCTTTGGTGTTTCGTATAACTCACCAGACTTTCTCTGCGTGTACGGGAGTACCAACCTGATTGTTGTTGAGTTATACAATTTCAACTTGTTTTATTTTCTTATTTTGTTAAATCTGAGGCCTTATTTACGTATCGAAAGATCGAACTCAAGGTAGACGATTTAATGTTCTTATTTCTTTTTACATAGAACACAGTTGACGATATCATGAATTTAAATCACTATGTGTTAAATCACAAGTGAAATCACAAAGTGTGATAAGGAAAAGCATATCTAAGTATGTCTGATAGTGTGTGGTACACTGGTCAAAGCAATCTAATCAATACCTTAACATATCCAGATGTTATGAGTATGATTGTGCGTGAGTTTAAGATGGACAAATTATACCAGCAATCAACATGACTTATGTGCTGAAGTAATTGAAATTGAAGTGTATTTCAGCATGTCATGACCAATATGATCCCAAGTTGTGACCTTTCTCGCAAAAGAAAAAAAAATAGTATCTGATTCTATATAGCATTTATGTTTCAAATCTGAAAAATTCCAAAAAGATTTTAGGTGTGTTTTAGCATAAACTTAAAAAAATCAAAAAGATTTTAGGTGTGTTTTGATGTAAAGTTTCAAAAAGCCAAAAAGATTTTGTTTCTTATTTGTTTTCGACCGATCGATACAAGGTACAAAATTATGATTTCAAAACTAAATCTTGGATTCTCGAAGAGAAGTTTTGCGCCAAGATTAAATTAATTTTCATAAAAGAAAAAGAAAGTCACGTTTCTGTCTTCCGAAATTGCAGGTTATTCTGTGTGACAAGACCCAAGCATGGTGAAAGGGGGAGTATGTGTATTATCTTTCACAAGTGGATATTGAAGTTCAAAGATTGTTCAAGAATGATCCAGACATGCAAGCTCTATATATGACAAGATTTCAAGTTAAAGATCAGATGCATCAATGCTGAAGACTGAAGTTTAGTTGGAATACGATGGATAAATAGATAGATAGATACACTACACGTTAAGGGGGAGTTTATTAGAGCATATTCCTATGATACCGTGTGTCTCGTGTATTGTATCTAGATAAGAGCATGTCTTTGTGAGTCTTCGGGTCCACGTACCAAGTTCCGTACCAGTTGGTATGGAGCCACGTACCAATGCTACGCTGGACTAAGTGGTAAGTATAAATAGATCGTGTTAGAGAGAGTTCAATTAGTTATGTCATTTTCTATTCTCTTAACTGTGTGTAACTCTCTCTCTCTAGACTTTATGTAAACCTTTTAGTGAATAAATAAAGTCAAAGCTTTATTTACTATCGTTGTTATCGATTGACCGAATCATGTAGTAGTAAGATCCTTTCCAGGTACTTACAAAGACCCTCGGGTAACCGGTTGTTTGTAGTTTTTTAAAAAAAAAATCTAGTCATGAAAAATAAGGATTTTGTTTATTATATTGAAATGAAATACTTGGTAAATTTGAATTTAAACTCAGTTAAAGTAAAAAAAAAAAGTTATAAGATTAAATAGTATAAAATATTTTATATTACATGCATAATATTTAATTAAAATATTATTATGAATAAAGTATTATAAGCATTATATTAAAGTATTAAAGTATATGCAATAAAATATATTATTTTAATAAAATATAATATATGTATGCAATTAAAATATTATCTTGAATAAAATATTAACCTTAATATTAAAATTTAGTATTTGGATAATTACTAACCTTAATATAAAAATTTGTATTTAAATAGTTACTTTTTAAAAGTTTAAACTAAGAGTAAATTATGGATTACGTCCTTTATAGTTATTGAAATTATGGATTTTAACCTTTCTCAAAACTAATTACACGAGACAACCTTTAAAGTTATTTTCTTTTCAGAAATTGACCTTTTCACTAACTGACATCCAAATTAACCGTTAAATGGGCACATGAGTGGCACATGCTAGGGTAAAAGGCTAATTTTACCATTAAAAAACTCACGCACCTATACTCATGATTGTCGTGATAAACCATTATTTTATTTGAACAGCGATCCCATAAACCCACCCCCTGATTAAACGCTTGCTTTTCCAAGAAATTGGGAACCATGGAAAAATCGACCATTTGCTCATCACTCCTTCCAGATGAAATTGAAGCTATGTACTGTAAGTTTATGAATTTTGCTTCTTTGAATTTAGTCCAAGGAACCAAGATTCAGTTTAATGTTACTTTTACATCATGAGGGAAATTTCGGGCAATTTTACTTTTCCTGATCAAGTATTTAAAAAATTATTAAAAAACAATGTTCATGTTAGTTTTAAGGAAAATGATTCTTTGCGTACTTTTAAATGAGTGCGGATCTTGGAATGCACAGAGATGAAGGGATCGGGATTTTGAAAGAAAACAAAAGCGAGAGAATGGTTTACGGGATCGAGATAGATGAATGTGTTGAGGATTTTGAATATAGAAAAGAGAGACAATGGTTCCAGATTTTGAAGAAGTAAAGAATCCTAAAAATTAGGTCTTTATAAAGGGAAAAAGATGTGGGTGAGATTGTTGTTTTTTTTTAAATAAAAAATAAAAAAACGATCAGGAGTATATGTACGTGGGTTTATAGGGTAAAATTACCGTTTTACCCTAGCATGTGCCAATCATGTGCCCACTTAACGGTTAATTTGGATGCCAGTTAGTGAAAAGGTCCATTTCTAAAAAGAAAATAATTTTAAAGGTTGCCTCGTGTAATTAGTTTTGAGAAAGGTTAAAATCCATAATTTTAATAACTATAAAGGATGTAATCCGTAATATGGAAATTTAGTATTTGGATAATTATTTATTAAAATTTTGACTTGATCCAAAATTTTATGGTGATGACAAGTGTCTTTTTTTACTAATTAAAGTATGACAATTTTTTTTTGTTTATTATATAGTATAGATAATATATATATAATATATATATTTATGCAGAAATATACGAATATGAAACGACTGTAAACCATTTCCCCATTCAATTTTAATGTTTTATATTTTCATCAGCCTCTCACGATTCCCTATTTCCCCATTTAATTTTAGAATCGGCGCATCCCAAACTTAAACCTAAAAGGCAAATCTCACTTTCAATTTTAGAACTCAAGAACTCCATTCCTCCGTTCATCAATTAGTCTCAGAAGTTCTTCCATCTGCAACTTAGGTACCATACTCTAATTCTTTACTTCTTCTGTTCATATTTTGTTTTTGTTGGTTTGCCTAATGTAGAATCGGGCTACCGAGAGTGGTTGGATAGACCGAAGCCTAGGACGAACTACTCCGGTAGGACGACTACAAGTGAGAGAGAACAATCAACCTTCGGTCTGGAGGATCTCGGTTCGGCTGTTATCTGCAAAATAAAGAAACACCAGTTGTTCTTGGAGGGTAGGACAGGGAGTCCTGCGACCAAGCTCAGGCGTGAGAATAAGTATGCGTCTCGAGAGATTAAGTGTAATCAGGTCGAAGTTAAGCGCATTGAATGAATTCTAACCTGGTGGTTGGGGTGTATTTATAACCCTCAACCTTTGTCTTGTATCGTCATTAATGCTAATTGCCCAAAGGAGGTAGGCTGCAGGTCTGCGTCTTGGACTGTGCCAAGTTTCCACAGTACCCACTTTGGATAATCGCATTAAATGTGTAGTCAGGCCGGGTATCGGCACGCCGACGTGTCATTGTGGGAAAGCTGGTCTGTAGTGTCCGTCTCGGACTTGTCGTGCTCGAGTGTCGGCTACCGTATGTGCCCTTTAGCCGACACTAGGCGGATGGTTGGTCGACATCTTTGTAGTCGACCCTTAAGGTACATTGCGTGTCGACCGTAGCGAGGGTCGACTCTCTTTCCTGTGTTGTCTGTCGGCTGGCAGGTTGCGAGGCCGACACTCATGACTTGTGTAGTATTTTGGGTTGGATGTGTGTCTATCTTCTTGTGACGTCATCCGACCCGGACATACGTCATCAGCCCCCGAGTCCGGTATGTGGTGGTCTGGACATCATTATCGGACTAAGAGGACAGTTGGCTTTGTTTCTGCTTCTGAACTTCTGGTGTCGGCTATGTGTCTTTGCCGACACCTGTCGAATGCTAATGCGTGACAGCTAGTGGACACGTGTTGGGCCTTTTGTGGGCTCTAGTGACGGCCTCTAATGGGACGGGCGGTAACTCAATCGTCGATTAGGGTTTCTGCCTATAAATACCTCTTTTACCTTTCATTTTTTACCACCGCAATCCTCCTTTTTACTCCGAATTCCTTCGACTGATCCTTCTGCCTTGGTTTTCCGTCTCGCTTTTAGCGCATCTGTTCGTCATCTTCTTGCTTTTAGCCGGTACGTTCCTTCTTCTGATTTTTATATCATCGCGTCTTTTATGGCGCCTTTAGGAATTAGGGACTTTAGGTCTACGCTTACTCAGGCGGATTTAGACGAGCATATTGAGCGCTTCGGCATTTCCGACAAGCTGAACCCTATACTCCCAACGTCGACCCAATCCATTAGGACCCCTCCTGATAACATGGTTGGTCTGTATACCAAGTCTTTTAGCATCAGTCAATTGAGGATTCCTTTGACTAGATTCTTTATAAGTGTCTTAAAGCATAACATGGTCCACATTAGTCAATTGCACCCGAATGCTATTCTTAGGGTAACCCATTTTGAAGCGACTTGCTGGGCCTTGGGTAGGGAGCCGACATCCGGTGCCTTCCATCGGTTTTATAGGATAAACCATCAGGGAGACTGGTTTTGTTTTGAACAGTGTCGGGAGAGGTATGACGATGATTCTGTTAGCCCGTGTTATCTGGGTTGGTTGCCGACAAACTTGAAAGACTTTAAGGATAAATTCTTCTTTGTGTCTGATAAGATTATGGGTGTCGATCTCCCCTGGAAGTCGACTAAGGTCAAGAAAGGGAAGCGTCCGGAGTTCGAGTTCAATATGGAGACGGTGAGACGAATGTCGGCGCTTAGTCTCCCATTGAGGAAGTATCCTGAGAGGGTGTTAATATTGACTGGTTTGAGTCGCAACTGGTTGTCGACAACAGAGAAACCGTGTTTTACGCTTGAGGGTCGGGGTAATACCCTGTCGACCTTTTCTTTACTTGTAGTCATTTATTCCTCCTGTTAATCTTGCTAACCTTGTTTCTTTCCTTTTGTAGATATGGACATTTTGGATTTTATCACTTTGGACGACCCATCCGATGTCGTTCAAGGGAGCAAGCCCCTGGGCGAAGGTGAAAGGAGCCCCGTTGACGAGACAGCTGGGTGTCGGTATGAAGATTTCATTATTACCGATGGTAATAGGACTTTGATTGGGTCTGCCATCGGTGGCGAGACCAACGTTCTTGCCGACGAAGAAACTGGCAAGACAAAAAAAGATAAGGTTTCCCGGAAGAGGAAAGTTTTTGACGTCGATTCTGGGAGTAAGGATGCCGAGAGCAGCCGCCGGCAGAAGACGGTGGCCGTGCGCAAAGGGGGCTCGGCCAAGAAGCAGGCACCCAGGCTTCGTGATGAGGCTTCGGACTCGGAGGTAGATATTCTGTCTTTGGGTGGTGAAGGCGAGGAAGGGCCGGAGGAGGGGGAGATTGCTCTGACTGATAAGAAGAAGAAGAAAACCGATGATGCTGCAGCTAGTGTAAGTATCTCTCCCTCTCCTTTGTATGGCTCGCGACTGTCTGGTGATTATGACAGTTTCATCCTTGACTTGCAGGCTCAAGGGTCTCAATTTACTGAAGCTGGCCGAAGGGCTGTGTTTGATCAGCTGAGACAGTCTGCACCTTCATCGGATCCGAAGACCGACACCTTTGTCGTGGACGACAGTGATTTTGCCTCATCGCCCATTCGAGAGGTTGACCCTGCTACTGCTGAACAAGTGTTTGCGCTGGAATGGCAGATAACCAACGGCTCTCGGCTTGACAGTACAAGGCTATGCCGAGAGTTTGCTCGCCTGAGCATTCCGACAGGTGCTCGTGTCGTGCTTGACGGGGAAACGCCAGAAGAGGCTCGCCGAAGGGCAACATTTAAACTTACTCGCGCCTACGTCGCCGGCATTGGCATGGTTCGGCGCAATGCCAGGTTGGAGAAAAGCCTAAATGGCTTGAAGTCTCGGTTTGCGGCCAAGAGGGCCGAAGTTGGTCAGTTGAAGAAGGAGATCGGTGACCTGAGGATAACTTATGCTAACGTTGACCTTGAAAAGGTTTCGGCCTTAGAGAGGGAGGTTGCCGATCTCAAGGCGGGAAGGCAGGCCGATGCCGAAGCTCTGGCTGCTCTCCAGGCATCAGCGAGGGAGCATGAGGTCACCCTCGGTGATCTTCGGAAGCGTTGTGACGACGACGCTGCTCGTCACTCAGACGAGGTGAAAGGGTTAACTGCTGAGTTTGAGCGGCTGAAGATCGACAAGGATCGCCTTTCGGACTTGTACAAGGGTGCTCAGGCCCAAGCGAAGGACTTGGGCGATGACCGGCATTGGTTCATCGAGGAGGGCCCATCGTTCGTTGTTGGTCGGCTGCTTGGCAGTCGGCTTTTCAAGATGAGGCTCGGCAAGCTGCAGAGTGCTGTGATGAGGCGAGGGGCCCATTTGGGTTTTGTTGCCGGCTTCGAGCATGCCGCTGCCAAGAAGCCGTTGGCCGAGGGTAAGCATTATAACCCCGGCACCGATGCTTAACTAAAGGAAGCGGCCGCTGAGTATGCTAAGCTCAAGTACAAGTACCTTGACAGCTTGTCTGAGTGTTTGAATAAGACTCGGGCAGAGTTTCAGGCTGTCGATCCCGACGTGGATTATCTGGCCGAGGAGCCTTTTGGTAAGATCACGGCCCCTAATGAGCCGAATGCTTCTTCTGGTACCGATCTTGTATAGATAGGTTTTTGTAATGAACAGTAAGCCAACGTAATATTCTAGTATGCCATAAACTATTTTACAATTTACTTGTAGAGTCATAAAGCCGTGAACCTCACCAACTTTATGTTTGACCTTTTAAACTCATGATTTCTCAGGTATTTGAGGTTATGATAAAGACATGCAAATGGGGCTTACTGTTACTTATCGAACATGTAATCCGGAGTCATAGTCCCGACCTATCCCTAAATTAACCCTGTGTTTCCAATTATCAATTAAGACTTTTATTTAAAATGTAAGAATTTATCATGTCAGCACCTTTTATCCGCTGCAATTAAAAAAATATCATTTCTTTATAATGTTTTGAATAACGTAGAAGTCATTCTTTGTATCCACGACTATGATTCCATATCGTTCACACCTCTCCGTTGTTCGGGGTGTGACACTTGATTTAATGAAGTTTGACTTTTGAAAAGTCAACTATCCTACTTTGGATCACAAATTGGCTATCAATTCGATTTTTTATGTGTTTGATTGATTCCAGAAGATTTTACTTATCAATACGAAGCTACAAAAAGTTTCAGAATCAAATTTCATGGAGCTTTGAGTAGAATTAGAATTTCACAACTTGTGTTCTTCATGGAGGTCATTTAATGCTGGATTTTTCAAATCTTCATTGTCTTGATTAATTATTGTTACTACAGATTCATATTGAGCATATGAATCCATTGGTACAAAAAATTTTGAGTATTCTTTAACGAATAATCGAATTCGAGTTCAAGTTTATCAATGTTTGGTTAAAAAAGTCGCGACTTTATTTTTTGATTCGTTCACTATCATTCGTTGATCAAAACCTAAGCAATATGTGTCTAGTATTGTTAGGTTTTCTGTCACGAATCCAAAGCAGTTTACTGAATGAATTTTCATTGAGAGATAAAGGAGATATGATGAATCAAAGTTGTGATATTGTAAAAAGAAACATGGATAATTTTTGTATGGAAAAATTTTAATTTAGTGTAATTTTTTAATTCTAAATTATGAGAATTTGACAAGTAAGCCAAATTCATTTGTGGCACACCAAAAATTGTGTCACTTTGACAATAAAAACTCATGTTTATTATATATATATATATACAGGGTAAAAAATCATGCGAAAACTCTTTTTTTTTTTTTTGCGAAAACCTAAAAACTAACACTAAAATCTTCATAACTTTTACATACGTTAATATTTTTCTATAAAACTTGCACCAAAAATCTTAAAATTCAATTGACTTTGATTCTGGAAAAGAAAATGATATTTCAAAAAAAAAATTTATTAGTGCACATGTGCACCAGTTTCATTAGTACTACACAAAGAGAATTGTCATGCGAAAAAAATATTGTTTAAGTTAAAAACATTTAAAAACACTAAAATATTTATAGAACTAATGATAATTTTACATATGCACTATAACTATTTGTTATAGTGCATGTGTAGCTTAAAATTTAAAAAAAAAAACGTTAAATCTATTTTCACAGTTAAAGATAACACAATTATAAGATTTATGGTGTAATTTCTTTTTCAAAATATTAATGTATACGACACGTATAATATGTTTTTTTTATTAGTGCACATGTGTACTAATAAAAAACCACGAAAAGCTAACAAAATTGTAATGTATTTGGTGTGATTTTTCTAAAAAAATATTAACGCGTACTATATGTATGAGTTTTATTATTAGTGCACATGTGCACTAATAAAAAGACGACGAGACGTTAAAGTTTTTTTTAAATTTTTTTCTAGAATTAAAGAACTCATAATTCTAAGGTTTTTGGTGCAAATTTTTTTTTTAAATATGAACATATGAAAAAGTTATAAGTGTTTTAGTATTAATTTTTAGGTTTTTGCAAAAAGATGTGATTTTTACATGATCCTTACCCTATATAGAGGATTATGTAAAAACAACATCTTTTTGCAAAAACCTAAAAACTAATACTAAAACACCTATAACTTTTTTATACGTTCATATTTTTTAAAAAGTTTGCACCAAAAACCTTACAATTATGAGTTCTTTAATCTGGGAAAAAATTTAAAAAAACTTTAACCTCTCGTCGTTTTTTTATTAGTGCACATGTGCACTAATAACAGAACTCATACATATAGTATTTTTTTAGAAAAATCACACCAAATACATTATAATTTTGTTAGCTTTTCGTGGTATTTTTATTAGTACACATGTGCACTAATAAAAAAACACATTATACGTGTCGTATACATTAATATTTTAAAAAATAAATTACACCATAAATCTTATAATTGTGTTATATTTAACTATGAAAATAGATTTAACGTTTTTAATTTTTTTTTTTAAATTTTAAGCTACACATGTGGACTATAACAAATAGGTATAGTGCATATGTAGAATTATCATTAGTTCTATAAATATTTTAGTGTTTTTAAATGTTTTTAACTTAAGCAATATTTTTTCGCATGACAATTCTCTTTGTGTAGTACTAATGAAAATGGTGCACATGTGCACTAATACATTTTTTTTGAAATATCATTTTCTTTTCCAGAATCAAAGATAATGGAATTTTAAGATTTTTGGGGCAAGTTTTATAGAAAAAATATTAACGTATGAAAAAGTTATGAAGGTTTTAGTGTTAGTTTTTAGGTTTTTGAAAAAAAAAGAGTTTTCGCATGATCCTTACCCTATATATATATATATATATATATATATATATATATATATATATATATATATATATATATATATATATATATACTAGCCGTGTGTCCACGCGTTGCGGCGGCGACGGTTTATAGGGTGTCTTTCGTCATGTGTTCGATTGTTATAGCGGCACGACAATTTACATCGAGTTATTCGTTTTTTTAGAATTCCAACAAATAACAACAAACACCTGAATTGAAATATATATTGGTCACAAACATAGTAATTTAAAACCAAATTACTATGTATAGCGTGTTGCGGCGGGCGACAATTTAAAACTCGTTATTTGTATTCGGTTCGCGCGTTCGGCGGCAACGATAATTTACGAAGCGTTATTCGTTTCTGTTAGCGCGATGTGGCACGAAAACAATTTATAATGTGTTACATGCGCATACGGCAGCGACAACGAACTATAATCGTGTATGTCACACCCTGGTCAACGGTGTCGGGTGTGAGCGAGAATGGAATCATAGTCGAGGATACATAGAACAACATCTAATAATTAAAACATTTCTTCATTTCAGTTGCAGCGGAAAGATAGTGGAAATGATAATGTCTTACATTTGGAAAACATAAAGTCTAAATTAATGTTAAACATAAAACAGTTTATTGGGATAAGTTGGGGCTATGACTCCAAGAGCAGGTCCGATAGCATGATTAAGCCCCATTTGCATGTCCTCCGGTGTTTGCATCAATTACCTAAGAAATCATGAGTTTAAAAGGTCAACATAAAGTTGGTGAGGTTCACAGGTTTAGGATTTATCAGTTAAACATTTGTAAAACAGTTTTCGGTATACTTAAATATTATCAGGGTTTATTGTTGTGGTTGTATGATCTCACCTGAACCTTGATTTCAAATACTAACGGTTTACCCACCCGGCATCTCTTGCCCAGAGATGTTAAACAGAGCAGAATAACTGACGTGTACCCCCAGACAATCCGGAGTCAGAACTGGAGCTACCAGTTAGGGTAGGGTTGTCAACCCAAATAGATCTATTCACTAGCTATCGTTTCGTACAGAACTAATTGAAATCAATTAATGATGGGATTTTCGGTTGTACAAACGTTTATAACGATAATGTACCAAGTTGGGCAATCAGTAAGAGAACAAGTAGTCATACGGCTAACAAGTAAACCATAATATTAAGTAAAAAGCATTTAATCAGTTTTCATGATTTCTCCCCCAAGTATAAAACAGTTAAAAAGGAAAAGGGGCCGTGAAACTCACTGAATCAGCAGGTATGAAATGAGCAACCGTGAAGCGGTAGCAGCAGGTAGCAAGTAACAGCCTAATTAAATAAATAAGGTCTTGCATAAGGTCATGATCAAATGAGTAACATAAGTCACCCAAGTGATACCGGTCAAGTCTTGACGTTTTAATCCGTTTGAAAACGTTTGAAAACTTGTTAACTTGTATTTATTAAACAAATACGTTCGGTGATGATTTATATTTATGTTAAATAAATATAATCTAAGAATAATCATTTTTAACATTTCAACCAAGTTTTGAACATTGAGTTTAAAGGGAAATTAATGTTTATTATTATCCTCACAAGTTTGTATAATTATTTTAAGTAAATAATTATATAATTGGTTTGTTAATCTTGCAAGTTATAATTATTTTAAATAATTATGATTAACAATTATTTGGTGAATAAAACAAGGTTTAAGTCCTTTGCAAATAATTATTTGTCAAAAATAATTATTAACGTTAGTCTTATTTAAAACATGAACTCTTAGAGAAAAACATTTAAGTTTTTAACATTTAATCATTTATTTTCGAAAACGTTTAATATTTCATTTTCATGAAATATATGTTTCTCAAAATATCTTAACGACGCTTGGATTTATATAACGTTGTTTTTATAAAACTTTGGCTTTTATTTAAAATCTCCAACGAACGTTAGTCCATCTTTGGATACTTTGTTTTCATTAAAGTAATACTAAAAGTCCATGTAAACATTTAAAGCTAATGATTTGTCTTTGACTTATTTTTATAAAAATCCTTTTATAAAAATATTTATTTTCAAATGTGACCTTTTTGTAAAAATGTCCATTTCTGGCAAGTTTTTAAGAAAGGTTAAAACTTGTAATAAATCCAAGTATTTATGTCAAATTAATCATTTGACATAAATATTATTCCTACTAAATCTAGCAAGAATTTAATATATTCTTTTTATCTCTTTATTTTAACCATTTGTGTCATAAGTTACATATGTAACATTTGTTTAATCATTTCTTGTTTTAATATTGTTTTAACATGTAACATATATAAATAACAATCAACTAACACATTGGTGTTAGGACTTTATAAATGTAAATAAACAATCAACTAACACATTGGTGTTAGGACATTTAAATGTAAACAATCAACTAACATTTTCATGTTAGGACAATTAAATATAAACAATCAACTAACACTTTTGTGTTAGGACAATTAAATATAAACAATCAACTAACACCTTTGTGTTAGGACAAATAATGTAAACATGTATGGGTTAGCATTTATTTTATATGAAGAGGCTTGGAGGTGTGTTTGAAATCAACTAACTCATGAAACCAAGGTTTCATAAACAAGATCTTGGTGCACACTTGTTACTTTCCAAAGATTTCACAAATGTGTTTCACCACACTTCTTGGCTAACTTTAAGCCTCAAAGGCACCAAAGTAAGTGCTTGATCTTGGAAGAAAGGAGATTAAGAAGTGAGTTTTTGTTAGTTGATCAAACATACACAAGCATTCTAGTTAACTTGGTGGATTTTTGTCAAGACTTGAGGGTTTCATGGGTGGAAAATAGGTAGAAAATGAGTTAGAAAAACTCACAAAAGAAAAGGGAAAAGAATCGGTGCAAGTAGGTGGTCTCCGGTGGCGGCGATGGGTGGTCCGGTGGTGGGGCAGCGGCGGCGGTGTGGTGGCTGGGCGGTGGCAGCCGCCGGCAGAGGGCTGGGCGGCGGTGGTGGAGGCCGGCCGAACTAGGGGGGAGCAAGGGAGGAGGAAGAGAGCAAGGGTGTGTTGGTGAAGGTGCAAGGATTTTGGGTGGGGGTGTCCTCCCTTTTATAGTCAAATGGGTGGTCAATGCCTCGTGGTTAAAGCTTAAGTCCCATGGTAATTGTTCTTTAAAAACCAATGGTCGTTGATGTGTTGTCAACACCACAACACTTCTAGCTTTCTTGATTAGTCTTACAAATTTTATAAAAGCTTGGAAGCTTTTATAAAATCTAGAGGGGTTAGGAGTTTATAAAAATAATAATTTTTATAAATTTAGTTCAAGCATAATTTAATACGATGGTGGTGAGTTTTAAATAATTATTTGGGTCAAAAGTGTATAAAACCGATTGGGTTAGTTTTATAAAAATCATTGGGCCAAAACTAATTATTTAAAAGGTGGAGATGTAGGCCGAAGCCCAATGGTATTCGGTTAAGTGAACCGGGCCGAAGCCCAAAGGAAATCGGGTAGGAGAGCTGGGCCGAGGCCCATCGGAAGTCGGGTTCGGGAGTCTGGGCCGAAGCCCATCGGGTTCGGGTTGGGCCGGTCTCGGGTTGGGCCGCAAAGCAGGAAATCGGGTTCGGGTTCTTGGTTTTGGGCCGGTTCTCGGCTTGGGCCGCAAAACAGATCGGGTTCGGCCCAAGGCCATCCGGGCCGCGGGTCGGGCTTCCGGGTCGACTCGAATGCTCGGTTAGTCGGTTCGGATTATCGGGTCAAGTTTTGGTTTCATTTGGATCGTTTTGGGCTTATTGAGCCTAACTGGGCCCAACAGGGTGATCGGTTATCGGTTTGGCTAAGTCTTGACAATTTACCATTTTTTTATAACGTTTTTAAGTTTCCAGAATGTTCGTAACAGTTTATATCAGTTTTGGTAAAATATAAAAAAGTCAATTTTTATATTTTATTCCTTGTTATTAAAATTTCATGTTTAACATATATCATTTCTCAAGTTGGTCCGGTTTGGTACACGTGAATGCAACGAAGACTGTTTCGTTTATTCGTGTTAGTTTTAAGCTCGATTACCATGAGTGATTAGAATTCCAGTTGTTTCTAGTCACGTAATCGCTTAAAAATGTTCCCGTGTCAATGGTGAATATCCGTGACACATGTTTAAGAAAAATATAAAAATTACATTTTTATATTCGTTTCTTATTGTTAACATTCCATTAAATCCTTAATGGTCTTTCATGTTTATTAGGGCGCGTTTTCCAATACAAACGTGGGAATCAGTTTTTACGTTCAGGTTATGTACAGTTACCAAACAGTATCATAGATAAGACAAGCACATAAGGTCTAATCTAAGGTTTAAGTAAGGTGCGTTGACTTGACTTTTGGACGGGGTGTCACATTCTCCCCCAGTTAGAAGAATTTCGTCCCGAAATTCAGTTCTGACCACTGGTGGATGTAACGTCTTTAAAAGTCAAGGATACTTCTGACGTATTGGGTTCTTGCGTTCCCAGGTGTACTTTGGACCTTGCCTAGAGTTCTATCACACCTTAATGGTGGGAATGCGACTATGCTTCAGTTCCTAATTTATTGGCCAAGTGTCTCGACAGGTTTCTCGACAAAGCGCAGTGTCTCGTCGGCTTGAATTTCATCAAGCAGGACGACAAGCGTTTCGTCGGACACACACTTAATTACTAATCATAATAATGTCATGAATGCTACTAAGCAGGATAGGCAGGCGTAGCTGGTACGCCACTGGGCCAATCGTTTCAGTGATCGGCAGATAAATCAAAATGGTCTGATAACAGAATGAGGATTTACATACGGATGAGCGGGGTATTGAGGATGAAGGTTTCTGGACAAGTCATGATTACTCATGAATGGGCTCTACCAGGATTTTCATGTAGTTCAAATTACAATTATGTGTGCACCCACAATTGTGATT
This sequence comes from Deinandra increscens subsp. villosa, assembly GCA_039602395.1. Classification (NCBI taxonomy): domain Eukaryota; kingdom Viridiplantae; phylum Streptophyta; class Magnoliopsida; order Asterales; family Asteraceae; genus Deinandra; species Deinandra increscens. The sequence continues at coordinate 19,413 of JBCNJP010009663.1, forward strand.
TGCCTTACATGATCAGCCTAAGCTTTGCTCATGCTTGAGTTCTCGGTTTGTCAGGAAATGAAATGTGCCAGGGACGGGGCTGTTCAGGTCAATTAACTTTTGATCAGATTCTCCCTTGAATCTCGAAAGTTCCAATGCAAACGAGGAGCTTTCATTCTTAGTTTACTAGACCTAATTATTGTCTTTCCCAGACAATACGTGTTATAAGGTTTTGATCCCCCTTATAATTTCCAAAGGTTTGTGTCATGTGACAGCATAGACTTTCTAACTATTGCGGGCGTCCGTAAGTCTATTGCAGATCAGAGGTAACTTGCTTGCAATACATAGGAGAGAATTTGAGACTAGTAGGTTGGTTCCTTCCAACCTTGGTCCGGGAAGTAGGTGAATGATACTTTCTTTCATGACGTGACGTCATGAGGGTGTAGTTCGATGCCTTATGCGATAACTACTGATGTAGGAGGTTTAACTAGTGTTAAATGATTTTCCAACTATTTCCAAGATCAACATCCGGAAAACGACATATCCTCCATTGTTGGATTAATCCTATTTCATCTATTGTTTCATATAAAACGGGAGCACCCCATAGGGAGTGGCTTGGACGGATGAAGCCTTTATCTATCAACTCTTGTAGTTGATTAGATAACTCTCGTACTACGGACGGTGCCAGATGGTAAGGGATATGGCAACGGGGTGGCTCCAGGCGTTAAGTTGATGCGAAATTTCTCTTACCGAAGGGGTAAACCCTTCAGGAAAGACTTCCGGGTATTCGCGGTTAATAGGGACATTCTTGATACGTTTATCCCTAGGTTTCCTCTAAGTGACATGAGCTAAGATAACATGGCATCCTTTGCGAAGGAATTTTCGTGCCTTTATACTAGATGTGAGGATTAGCTTGCCTTGCACGTATAGAGTGTTGCCATTTGCAAGTGGCACTCTTACCATTTACTTATGACAGATGATTTGACAGCCATTCTATTCTAATGATCACGTCGATGTTTCCGAATTCAATGGGTATTAGGTTGATGCTAAATGTATGAGCGGGGAGTCCTAGTGATTAACCTTGGTAGGTTATGATGGCTTGATTAATTCTCCATTGACTTATACTACGGTAGCTTAGCGTCTAAGGTAGAATGGTCGTTTTCGAAGGATTACAAATAAAATCGGTAGGCACAAGGTTCCTATCGTCATTAGTATCGAATAAAACAGAAGCTTAATGGTTTGTTTACTATGAACGTACCCGTTTCTGTGTTCGGGTCACAACAGGCGTCTTTAGCATTGATCGCAAAGACTCTTCCTCGGATTCCTGTCCTTGGGAGCTTTGTATTAAGCGTAGCGTAACTAGGGTGAGTCTAACACAAGTCTAGTAGATGGGGTCATTATGAATGGTCGTACTGAGCGTTCCTATGGTCAGTGTATACGGTACACTTCGTTACCTAAGGTAGTGTCTTTTACCCCTTAGGGTAAGCACTACGGCCCCATGCTCTAAGTCGTGGGTCGTATGATCCGTCTCATGAATCTCCAGTTGTTGAGGGGAGCAGGGAATGAATTTTCTTTCTAAGTCAAAATGGTTTTGGGCCATTTTGAAGGGATTCTTCATGGATCTACGGTACTGGTTACCGAGACCTAAGAGGTACGGATTTTTGATGGTGTAAAGGGAGTGCTTTGATTCCTTATGGCTTTGACTCAGATACGGATCGACTTAAATTGTCGATCATATCTCCTAAGAAAAGTATCTTGTAAATCCAAAATGCCATATTTGGAGAATTTTGCGTACGATTTCTATTTCCAAGTAACTATGGGAAAGCCTTAAATGTTGCCTATTTTCATCCTTACTATAGGAGTAGGTTAGAATATCTTTGACGATAACGATTCTATTCCTATAAGGGGTTGCGCTTGAGGTTCACTAGTCTATGGGCATGGTAGTACGTTCATCCAAACGGAAGACATAACTAGAAACTAGAAGCGACTATAACAAGTCCTAAATGTTGTTTTGGCAATGTCTTCTTACAACATCTAATCTGGTGGTAGCATGATTCTCATTAGTCCTATGAGTATAAACTTGGCTTTTTGCAAGTGGTCGAGTCGATTGTGAATCTAAGGAGTGGGCAACAGTTCTTCACCGTTAGTTTGTTCCACTTATGACAATCGAAATAGTTCCGAAAGGTCTATCTGCAACCGATTAGAGGCCTCGCACAAGGATAGGTTCTACCTAATGAATTCTTTGTCTGGTAGCTCCAAGCTAGACAAATTCTTGTATCACGGTCGTATGGGAAAACTGGGATGGCCCTAGGAACATAAGTTGATATGGGGTTCCACTTGTCAAGGCGGGGTATACGAGAAAAAGAAACCCTTAAGGGAAGACTCAAAGAAGTTCCTGAACAAACAGTAACATCTTCTTCGATTTTCTTCTCAGCATCGTGACATCCTTCTGGGACTTATGCTAGAAGTAACTTTTATCTTGGTTTCCACTCTTCTCTACTAGAGTTTCACCATTTACTAGTAGTATCCCATCTTTCTTCCTGAAGCAAACAATCTATGTGCGAGTCGTTGATGACCATTGCATTATAGAGAGGCCAAGGCTCCTAGTTTGACAGATAGCGAGTCAATGTTGAACGAATGTTCTAACAGTTCTAGGGAATTAGCTTCGCGTGCTCCCGGTGGCTTAAGCAACCTTATCGATAACTAGCCCTATGAAGTACTTAGTGTCTAGGGTAGAGGGAAAATTTTAGTTAGGGGACTAAAATCAATAGGCAAACGATTCTAGCGGCTTGAGTAAGTTCTAAGAATGTCGATCGATTAAGAGGATACGTACCCGTGACTAGGTCGGGGTATCGTAAGGCACCTCCTATATTGATGACAAATGCTCTGCCTCGAGCTTCCTTAGCATTTCTGCTCCCTTTTGAGTTGGCTTGTAAGTCTATATGCGTTAAGTTCTAGATGCATAAACATCGGCCATTGCTTCCGACATTCGATGTTGCTCAACAGGGTGGTTGCTCGTCACCACTACAGCCAAACCGGTGTAGGTTCTATTTGTACAACTTCCTTGTTGTAGGTTTTTCTCCTGACGCATAGCCTGACAAGTCTGATTAAGTGTCAGACAACAAGCATTCTTGAGCGTCGTTTGAGTTGGATGGTATGGGTACTCTCATGTGGGAGATTCTTCCTAATCGTGATAGCGACTCTAGGTGTACGAGAAATTGGTGCTTTTCCTAAATGGCAAGCGGGGGTTATTTAGTCATAGCGACATGCTGCTTAATTTATTTCGTGCGTAAGTGCAAGAAAAGTGGGTTTATCTTGTTAGTTCATCACTCAAGCATGCCTTGTGCTAGAGGTGTTGGTCTACCAACTAGACATGATCCTCCTCTCGGAAATGCGTCCTTTAAATGCCTCGATCTCGTAGATCGTTGATACGAGTGCGATAGTGGACGAGTTTTCCCAAATCTCGTGAATGCTCGGAGTATTTTTCTCCTCTTGGCGGGGAGTCAAGTATCCAATCTCTACGGCGGACATTGGTCGGTTGTTTTCGCTTAGCAGACTCAGCAAGAGAGAGATGGAAAGAAGAAGAATGAAAGGGAGAGGAAGGAGAGAGATATAAGATCGCTTCTTGATGTAGTATGATGGCTGACTTCCTAGGCGCGATCATCACTAATGTGTTGTTCAATAGGATGTGATGCACCGGATATGTACGGAGATGTTTTATACAAAGCAAGTACAACAGTGACAACTTCAGCAGGTGCAACAACATCGGCAGTTGTGTAACTAGCCAGTCCGTTGCCCACATACGTTTGTTTGTTTGTTGACGTCATCGTCGAAGGCTGTCGTGTACTGAGGAGACGTTCGTGTCTCAGTGTGTGTTCGTACTCATCCTCGTGTGTCAGATAGAATAGTGGTAGGGGTAAACAAGGTTGTGACAAATTTCCAGTGTTATATGATAGTTTGTAAGCAAGTAAGCACGTATACAAGTAGGGCGGATGCAACATGAAATGCATATGAAAATAAGTCTAGTAAAGCAGGGTTATAGTCTAGGTCCTACTGGTGCAACCTAGTTTGCTATAACCATGGTGGATCAGTGGATGATACCAACTGTAGCTGCCTCTAGCTCGGGGTTCGATGGTACGTGATCCTCTGGCGAGGGCGTATAGTCCTCAGGTGTAGGATCCTCGGGTGAAGGGGTGTAGTCCATGCTTGGTTCCTCATCGGAATCGGCAACGCAAATGACTTCCTTGGAAGTCATCTCTGCGAAAATATTCCAACAGGAACAGTGGTCAGTAACATCATGATAGTATAGGAACTAAAGTAATGCATAAGTAACACAAAGCTAGCATAAGTAAACATATTGAGGATAAGGACTTGCATGCAAATGGTAGCTTCGGAGTGGGTTATAGTCCAGGTTCAGTTTTTGTTTTGTTTGTTTATCCTGGTTCGCTATAACCACGGCTCTGATACCAATCTGTCACACCCTGGTCAACGGTGTCGGGTGTGAGCGAGAATGGAATCATAGTCGAGGATACATAGAACAACATCTAATAATTAAAACATTTCTTCATTTCAGTTGCAGCGGAAAGATAGTGGAAATGATAATGTCTTACATTTGGAAAACATAAAGTCTAAATTAATGTTAAACATAAAACAGTTTATTGGGATAAGTTGGGGCTATGACTCCAAGAGCAGGTCCGATAGCATGATTAAGCCCCATTTGCATGTCCTCCGGTGTTTGCATCAATTACCTAAGAAATCATGAGTTTAAAAGGTCAACATAAAGTTGGTGAGGTTCACAGGTTTAGGATTTATCAGTTAAACATTTGTAAAACAGTTTTCGGTATACTTAAATATTATCAGGGTTTATTGTTGTGGTTGTATGATCTCACCTGAACCTTGATTTCAAATACTAACGGTTTACCCACCCGGCATCTCTTGCCCAGAGATGTTAAACAGAGCAGAATAACTGACGTGTACCCCCAGACAATCCGGAGTCAGAACTGGAGCTACCAGTTAGGGTAGGGTTGTCAACCCAAATAGATCTATTCACTAGCTATCGTTTCGTACAGAACTAATTGAAATCAATTAATGATGGGATTTTCGGTTGTACAAACGTTTATAACGATAATGTACCAAGTTGGGCAATCAGTAAGAGAACAAGTAGTCATACGGCTAACAAGTAAACCATAATATTAAGTAAAAAGCATTTAATCAGTTTTCATGATTTCTCCCCCAAGTATAAAACAGTTAAAAAGGAAAAGGGGCCGTGAAACTCACTGAATCAGCAGGTATGAAATGAGCAACCGTGAAGCGGTAGCAGCAGGTAGCAAGTAACAGCCTAATTAAATAAATAAGGTCTTGCATAAGGTCATGATCAAATGAGTAACATAAGTCACCCAAGTGATACCGGTCAAGTCTTGACGTTTTAATCCGTTTGAAAACGTTTGAAAACTTGTTAACTTGTATTTATTAAACAAATACGTTCAGTGATGATTTATATTTATGTTAAATAAATATAATCTAAGAATAATCATTTTTAACATTTCAACCAAGTTTTGAACATTGAGTTTAAAGGGAAATTAATGTTTATTATTATCCTCACAAGTTTGTATAATTATTTTAAGTAAATAATTATATAATTGGTTTGTTAATCTTGCAAGTTATAATTATTTTAAATAATTATGATTAACAATTATTTGGTGAATAAAACAAGGTTTAAGTCCTTTGCAAATAATTATTTGTCAAAAATAATTATTAACGTTAGTCTTATTTAAAACATGAACTCTTAGAGAAAAACATTTAAGTTTTTAACATTTAATCATTTATTTTCGAAAACGTTTAATATTTCATTTTCATGAAATATATGTTTCTCAAAATATCTTAACGACGCTTGGATTTATATAACGTTGTTTTTATAAAACTTTGGCTTTTATTTAAAATCTCCAACGAACGTTAGTCCATCTTTGGATACTTTGTTTTCATTAAAGTAATACTAAAAGTCCATGTAAACATTTAAAGCTAATGATTTGTCTTTGACTTATTTTTATAAAAATCCTTTTATAAAAATATTTATTTTCAAATGTGACCTTTTTGTAAAAATGTCCATTTCTGGCAAGTTTTTAAGAAAGGTTAAAACTTGTAATAAATCCAAGTATTTATGTCAAATTAATCATTTGACATAAATATTATTCCTACTAAATCTAGCAAGAATTTAATATATTCTTTTTATCTCTTTATTTTAACCATTTGTGTCATAAGTTACATATGTAACATTTGTTTAATCATTTCTTGTTTTAATATTGTTTTAACATGTAACATATATAAATAACAATCAACTAACACATTGGTGTTAGGACTTTATAAATGTAAATAAACAATCAACTAACACATTGGTGTTAGGACATTTAAATGTAAACAATCAACTAACATTTTCATGTTAGGACAATTAAATATAAACAATCAACTAACACTTTTGTGTTAGGACAATTAAATATAAACAATCAACTAACACCTTTGTGTTAGGACAAATAATGTAAACATGTATGGGTTAGCATTTATTTTATATGAAGAGGCTTGGAGGTGTGTTTGAAATCAACTAACTCATGAAACCAAGGTTTCATAAACAAGATCTTGGTGCACACTTGTTACTTTCCAAAGATTTCACAAATGTGTTTCACCACACTTCTTGGCTAACTTTAAGCCTCAAAGGCACCAAAGTAAGTGCTTGATCTTGGAAGAAAGGAGATTAAGAAGTGAGTTTTTGTTAGTTGATCAAACATACACAAGCATTCTAGTTAACTTGGTGGATTTTTGTCAAGACTTGAGGGTTTCATGGGTGGAAAATAGGTAGAAAATGAGTTAGAAAAACTCACAAAAGAAAAGGGAAAAGAATCGGTGCAAGTAGGTGGTCTCCGGTGGCGGCGATGGGTGGTCCGGTGGTGGGGCAGCGGCGGCGGTGTGGTGGCTGGGCGGTGGCAGCCGCCGGCAGAGGGCTGGGCGGCGGTGGTGGAGGCCGGCCGAACTAGGGGGGAGCAAGGGAGGAGGAAGAGAGCAAGGGTGTGTTGGTGAAGGTGCAAGGATTTTGGGTGGGGGTGTCCTCCCTTTTATAGTCAAATGGGTGGTCAATGCCTCGTGGTTAAAGCTTAAGTCCCATGGTAATTGTTCTTTAAAAACCAATGGTCGTTGATGTGTTGTCAACACCACAACACTTCTAGCTTTCTTGATTAGTCTTACAAATTTTATAAAAGCTTGGAAGCTTTTATAAAATCTAGAGGGGTTAGGAGTTTATAAAAATAATAATTTTTATAAATTTAGTTCAAGCATAATTTAATACGATGGTGGTGAGTTTTAAATAATTATTTGGGTCAAAAGTGTATAAAACCGATTGGGTTAGTTTTATAAAAATCATTGGGCCAAAACTAATTATTTAAAAGGTGGAGATGTAGGCCGAAGCCCAATGGTATTCGGTTAAGTGAACCGGGCCGAAGCCCAAAGGAAATCGGGTAGGAGAGCTGGGCCGAGGCCCATCGGAAGTCGGGTTCGGGAGTCTGGGCCGAAGCCCATCGGGTTCGGGTTGGGCCGGTCTCGGGTTGGGCCGCAAAGCAGGAAATCGGGTTCGGGTTCTTGGTTTTGGGCCGGTTCTCGGCTTGGGCCGCAAAACAGATCGGGTTCGGCCCAAGGCCATCCGGGCCGCGGGTCGGGCTTCCGGGTCGACTCGAATGCTCGGTTAGTCGGTTCGGATTATCGGGTCAAGTTTTGGTTTCATTTGGATCGTTTTGGGCTTATTGAGCCTAACTGGGCCCAACAGGGTGATCGGTTATCGGTTTGGCTAAGTCTTGACAATTTACCATTTTTTTATAACGTTTTTAAGTTTCCAGAATGTTCGTAACAGTTTATATCAGTTTTGGTAAAATATAAAAAAGTCAATTTTTATATTTTATTCCTTGTTATTAAAATTTCATGTTTAACATATATCATTTCTCAAGTTGGTCCGGTTTGGTACACGTGAATGCAACGAAGACTGTTTCGTTTATTCGTGTCAGTTTTAAGCTCGATTACCATGAGTGATTAGAATTCCAGTTGTTTCTAGTCACGTAATCGCTTAAAAATGTTCCCGTGTCAATGGTGAATATCCGTGACACATGTTTAAGAAAAATATAAAAATTACATTTTTATATTCGTTTCTTATTGTTAACATTCCATTAAATCCTTAATGGTCTTTCATGTTTATTAGGGCGCGTTTTCCAATACAAACGTGGGAATCAGTTTTTACGTTCAGGTTATGTACAGTTACCAAACAGTATCATAGATAAGACAAGCACATAAGGTCTAATCTAAGGTTTAAGTAAGGTACGTTGACTTGACTTTTGGACGGGGTGTCACAG
>JBCNJP010009664.1:0-12414 GCA_039602395.1 Deinandra increscens subsp. villosa
GATTAGCAAACGATCCATCGCTCCTTGCGTTTACACCAATGAGTCCCACAAATGTGTGTATATAACCAATATGTTGTGTTTAGGACCAATGATGGCACAATAAAGTGTCTTTAGGGACAATGAGGGCCGGTTGGGACCAATGAGTCCTAATAAGGTGTGTATATAACCAATAAGTTGTGTTTACGACCAATTATGGCCCAATAAGGTGTGTATAGTTGGGACCAATGAGTCACACTAAGGTGTGTATATAACCAATACGTTTTGGTTAGGACAAATGATGGCCCAATAAGGTGTGTTTAGGGGCAATGAGGGTTAGTTGGGACCAATGTGTCCCAATAATGCGTGTATATAACTAATAAGTTGTGTTTAGGACCAATGATGGCCCAATAAGGTGTGTTTAGTAGGGAAATGAGGGTCGATTGGGACCAATAAGTCCTAGAAAGGTGTGTCTTATATAACCAATAAGTTGGGATTAGGACCAATGATGGCCCAATAATGTGTGTTTAAGGGCAATGAGGGTCAGTCGGGACCAATGAGTCCCAATAAAGTGTGTATATAACCAATAAGTTGTGTTTACGACCAATTATGGCCCAATAAGGTGTGTTTAGTTGGGACCAATGAGTCCCACTAATGTGTGTATATAACCAATATGTTGTGTTTAGGACCAATGATGGCACAATAAAGTGTCTTTAGGGACAATGAGGGTCATTTGGGAACAATGAGTCCTAATAAGGTCTGTTTATAACCAATAAGTTGTGTTTACGACCAATTATGGCCCAATAAGGTGTGTTTAGTTGAGACCAAAGAGTCACACTAAGGTGTGTATATAACCAATACGTTTTGGTTAGGACAAATGATGGCCCAATAAGGTGTGTTTAGGGGCAATGAGGGTTAGTTGGGACCAATGTGTCCCAATAATGCGTGTATATAACTAATAAGTTGTGTTTAGGACCAATGATGGCCCAATAAGGTGTATTTAGTAGGGCAATGAGGGTCGGTTGAGACCAATAAGTCCTAGAAAGGTGTGTCTTATATAACCAATAAGTTGTGTTTAGGACTAATGATGGCCCAATAATGTGTGTTTAAGGGCAATGAGGGTCAGCTGGGACCAATGAGTCCCAATAAAGTGTGTATATAACTAGTAAGTTGTGTTTACGACCAATTATGGCCCAATAAGGTGTGTTTAGTTGGGACCAATGAGTCCCACTAATGTGTGTATATAACCAATACGTTGTGTTTAGGACCAATGATGGCACAATAAAGTGGGTTTAGGGACAATGAGGGTTAGTTGGCACCAATGAGTCCCAATAAAGTGTGTATATAACCAATAAGTTGTGTTTACGACCAATTATGGCCCAATAACGCGTGTATATAACTAATAAGTTGTGTTTAGGACCAATGATGGCCCAATAAGGTGTGTTTAGTAGGGCAATGAGGGTCGATTGGGACCAATAAGTCCTAGAAAGGTGTGTCTTATATAACCAATAAGTTGGGATTAGGACCAATGATGGCCAATAATGTGTGTTTAAGGGCAATGAGGGTCAGTCGGGACCAATGAGTCCCAATAAAGTGTGTATATAACCAATAAGTTGTGTTTACGACCAATTATGGCCCAATAAGGTGTGTTTAGTTGGGACCAATGAGTCCCACTAATGTGTGTATAGAACCAATACGTTGTGTTTAGGACCAATGATGGCACAATAAAGTGGGTTTAGGGATAATGAGGGTTAGTTGGCACCAATGAGTCCTAATAAGGTGTTTATATAACCAATAAGTTGTGTTTACGACCAATTATGGCCCAATATGGTGTGTTTAGTTGGGACTAATGAGTCCCACTAAGGTGTGTATATAACCAATAAGTTATGTTTAGGACCAATGATGGCCCAATAAGGTGTGTTTAGTAGGGCAATGAGGGTCAGTTGGGACCAATAAGTCCTAGAAAGGTGTGTCTGATATAACCAATAAGTTGTGTTTAGGACCAATGATGGCCCAATAACGTGTGTTTAAGGGCAATGAGGGTCAGTTGGGACCAATGAGTCCCAATAAAGTGTGTATATAACCAATAAGTTGTGTTTACGACCAATTATGGCCCAATATGGTGTGTTTAGTTGGGACTAATGAGTCCTACTAAGGTGTGTATATAACCAATAAGTTATGTTTAGGACCAATGATAGCCCAATAAGGTGTGTTTAGTAGGGCAATGAGGGTCGGTTTGGACCAATAAGTCCTAGTAAGGTGTGTATATAACCAATAAGTTGTGTTTAGGACCAATGGTGGCCCAATAATGTGTGTTTAGTTGGAACTAATGAGTCCCACTAAGGTGTGTATATAACCAATAAGTTGTGTTTAGGACCAATGATGGCCCAATAAGGTGTGTTAGGTAGGGAAATGAGGGTCGGTTGGGACCAATAAGTCCTAGTAAGGTGTGTCTTATATAACCAATACGTTGGGATTAGGACCAATGATGGCCCAATAATGTGTGTTTAAGGGCAATGAGGGTCAGTTGGGACCAATGAGTCCCAATAAGGTGTGTATATAACCAATAGGTTGTGTTTACGACCAATTATGGCCCAATAAGGTGTGTTTAGTTGGGACCAATGAGTCCCACTAATGTGTGTATATAACCAATATGTTGTGTTTAGGACCAATGATGGCACAATAAAGTGTCTTTAGGGACAATGAGGGTCATTTGGGAACAATGAGTCATAATAAGGTGTGTATATAACCAATAAGTTGTGTTTACGACCAATTATGGCCCAATAAGGTGTGTTTAGTTGAGACCAAAGAGTCACACTAAGGTGTGTATATAACCAATACGTTTTGGTTAGGACAAATGATGGCCCAATAAGGTGTGTTTAGGGGCAATGAGGGTTCGTTGGGACCAATGTGTCCCAATAATGCGTGTATATAACTAATAAGTTGTGTTTAGGACCAATGATGGCCCAATAAGGTGTATTTAGTAGGGCAATGAGGGTCGGTTGAGACCAATAAGTCCTAGAAAGGTGTGTCTTATATAACCAATAAGTTGTGTTTAGGACCAATGATGGCCCAATAATTGATGGCCCAATAATGTGTGTTTAAGGGCAATGAGGGTCAGTTGGGACCAATGAGTCCCAATAAAGTGTGTATATGACTAATAAGTTGTGTTTACGACCAATTATGGCCCAATAAGGTGTGTTTAGTTGGGACCAATGAGTCCCACTAATGTGTGTATATAACCAATACGTTGTGTTTAGGACCAATGATGGCACAATAAAGTGGGTTCAGGGACAATGAGGGTTAGTTGGCACCAATGAGTCCGAATAAAGTGTGTATATAACCAATAAGTTGTGTTTAGGACCAATTATGGCCCAATATGGTTTGTCTAGTTGGGACTAATGAGTCCCACTAAGGTGTGTATATAACCAATAAGTTATGTTAAGGAACAATGATGGCCCAATAAGGTGTGTTTAGTAGGGCAATGAGGGTCGGTTAGGACCAATAAGTCCTAGTAAGGTGTGTATATAACCAATAAGTTGTGTTTAGGACCAATGATGGCCCAATAAGGTGTGTTTAGTTGGGACTAATGAGTCCCACTAAGGTGTGTATATAACCAATAAGTTGTGTTTAGGACCAATGATGGCCCAATAAGGTGTGTTAGGTAGGGCAATGAGGGTCGGTCGGGAACAATAAGTCCTAGTAAGGTGTGTCTTATATAACCACTAAGTTGGGATTAGGACCAATGATGGCCCAATAATGTGTGTTTAATGGCAATGAGGGTCAGTTGGGACCAATGAGTCCCAATAAAGTGTGTATATAACCAATAAGTTGTGTTTACGACCAATTATGGCCCAATAAGGTGTGTTTAGTTGGGACCAATGAGTCCCACTAATGTTTGTATATAACCAATACATTGTGTTTAGGACCAATGATGGCATAATAAAGTGGGTTTAGGGACAATGAGGGTTAGTTGGCACCAATGAGTCCTAATAAAGTGTTTATATAACCAATAAGTTGTGTTTACGAGCAATTATGGCCCAATATGGTGTGTTTAGTTGGGACTAATGAGTCCCACTAAGGTGTGTATATAACCAATAAGTTATGTTTATGACCAATGATAGCCCAATAAGGTGTGTTTAGTAGGGCAATGAGGGTCGGTTAGGACCAATAAGTCCTAGTAAGGTGTGTATATAACCAATAAGTTGTGTTTAGGACCAATGATGGCCCAATAATGTGTGTTTAGTTGGGACTAATGAGTCCCACTAAGGTGTGTATATAACCAAGAAGTTGTGTTTAGGACCAATGATGGCCCAATAAGGTGTGTTAGGTAGGGAAATGAGGTCGGTTGGGACCAATAAGTCCTAGTAAGGTGTGTCTTATATGACCAATACGCTGGGATTAGGACCAATGATGGCCCAATAATGTGTGTTTAAGGGCAATGAGGGTCAGTTGGGACCAATGAGTCCCAATAAGGTGTGTATATAACCAATAGGTTGTGTTTACGACCAATTATGGCCCAATAAGGTGTGTTTAGTTGGGACCAATGAGTCCCACTAATGTGTGTATATAACCAATATGTTGTGTTTAGGACCAATGATGGCACAATAAAGTGTCTTTAGGGACAATGAGGGTCATTTGGGAACAATGAGTCATAATAAGGTGTGTATATAACCAATAAGTTGTGTTTACGACCAATTATGGCCCAATAAGGTGTGTTTAGTTGAGACCAAAGAGTCACACTAAGGTGTGTATATAACCAATACGTTTTGGTTAGGACAAATGATGGCCCAATAAGGTGTGTTTAGGGGCAATGAGGGTTCGTTGGGACCAATGTGTCCCAATAATGCGTGTATATAACTAATAAGTTGTGTTTAGGACCAATGATGGCCCAATAAGGTGTATTTAGTAGGGCAATGAGGGTCGGTTGAGACCAATAAGTCCTAGAAAGGTGTGTCTTATATAACCAATAAGTTGTGTTTAGGACCAATGATGGCCCAATAATTGATGGCCCAATAATGTGTGTTTAAGGGCAATGAGGGTCAGTTGGGACCAATGAGTCCCAATAAAGTGTGTATATGACTAATAAGTTGTGTTTACGACCAATTATGGCCCAATAAGGTGTGTTTAGTTGGGACCAATGAGTCCCACTAATGTGTGTATATAACCAATACGTTGTGTTTAGGACCAATGATGGCACAATAAAGTGGGTTCAGGGACAATGAGGGTTAGTTGGCACCAATGAGTCCGAATAAAGTGTGTATATAACCAATAAGTTGTGTTTACGACCAATTATGGCCCAATATGGTTTGTCTAGTTGGGACTAATGAGTCCCACTAAGGTGTGTATATAACCAATAAGTTATGTTAAGGAACAATGATGGCCCAATAAGGTGTGTTTAGTAGGGCAATGAGGGTCGGTTAGGACCAATAAGTCCTAGTAAGGTGTGTATATAACCAATAAGTTGTGTTTAGGACCAATGATGGCCCAATAAGGTGTGTTTAGTTGGGACTAATGAGTCCCACTAAGGTGTGTATATAACCAATAAGTTGTGTTTAGGACCAATGATGGCCCAATAAGGTGTGTTAGGTAGGGCAATGAGGGTCGGTCGGGAACAATAAGTCCTAGTAAGGTGTGTCTTATATAACCACTAAGTTGGGATTAGGACCAATGATGGCCCAATAATGTGTGTTTAATGGCAATGAGGGTCAGTTGGGACCAATGAGTCCCAATAAAGTGTGTATATAACCAATAAGTTGTGTTTACGACCAATTATGGCCCAATAAGGTGTGTTTAGTTGGGACCAATGAGTCCCACTAATGTTTGTATATAACCAATACATTGTGTTTAGGACCAATGATGGCATAATAAAGTGGGTTTAGGGACAATGAGGGTTAGTTGGCACCAATGAGTCCTAATAAAGTGTTTATATAACCAATAAGTTGTGTTTACGAGCAATTATGGCCCAATATGGTGTGTTTAGTTGGGACTAATGAGTCCCACTAAGGTGTGTATATAACCAATAAGTTATGTTTATGACCAATGATAGCCCAATAAGGTGTGTTTAGTAGGGCAATGAGGGTCGGTTAGGACCAATAAGTCCTAGTAAGGTGTGTATATAACCAATAAGTTGTGTTTAGGACCAATGATGGCCCAATAATGTGTGTTTAGTTGGGACTAATGAGTCCCACTAAGGTGTGTATATAACCAAGAAGTTGTGTTTAGGACCAATGATGGCCCAATAAGGTGTGTTAGGTAGGGAAATGAGGTCGGTTGGGACCAATAAGTCCTAGTAAGGTGTGTCTTATATGACCAATACGCTGGGATTAGGACCAATGATGGCCCAAAAATGTGTGTTTAAGGGCAATGAGGGTCAGTTGGGACCAATGAGTCCCAATAAAGTGTGTATATAACCAATAAGTTGTGTTTACGACCAATTATGGCCCAATATGGTGTGTTTAGTTGGGACTAATGAGTCCCACTAAGGTGTGTATATAACCAATAAGTTATGTTTAGGACCAATGATGGCCCAATAAGGTATGTTTAGTAGGGCAATGAGGGTCGGTTAGGACCAATAAGTCCAAGTAAGGTGTGTATATAACCAATAAGTTGTGTTTAGGACCAATGATGGCCCAATAATGTGTGTTTAGTTGGGACTAATGAGTCCCACTAAGGTGTGTATATAACCAATAAGTTGTGTTTAGGACCAATGATGGCCCAATAAGGTGTGTTTAGTTGGGACTAATGAGTCCCACTAAGGTGTGTATATAACCAATAAGTTGTGTTTAGGACCAATGATGGCCCAATAAGGTGTGTTAGGTAGGGCAATGAGGGTCGGTCGGGAACAATAAGTCCTAGTAAGGTGTGTCTTATATAACCACTAAGTTGGGATTAGGACCAATATGGCCCAATAATGTGTGTTTAAGGGCAATGAGGGTCAGTTGGGACCAATGAGTCCCAATAAAGTGTGTATATAACCAATAAGTTTTGTTTACGACCAATTATGGCCCAATAAGGTGTGTTTAGTTGGGACCAATGAGTCCCACTAATGTTTGTATATAACCAATACATTGTGTTTAGGACCAATGATGGCATAATAAAGTGGGTTTAGGGACAATGAGGGTTAGTTGGCACCAATGAGTCCTAATAAAGTGTTTATATAACCAATAAGTTGTGTTTACGACCAATTATGGCCCAATATGGTGTGTTTAGTTGGGACTAATGAGTCCCACTAAGGTGTGTATATAACCAATAAGTTATGTTTAGGACCAATGATGGCCCAATAAGGTATGTTTAGTAGGGCAATGAGGGTCGGTTAGGACCAATAAGTCCAAGTAAGGTGTGTATATAACCAATAAGTTGTGTTTAGGACCAATGATGGCCCAATAATGTGTGTTTAGTTGGGACTAATGAGTCCCACTAAGGTGTGTATATAACCAATAAGTTGTGTTTAGGACCAATGATGGCCCAATAAGGTGTGTTTAGTTGGGACTAATGAGTCCCACTAAGGTGTGTATATAACCAATAAGTTGTGTTTAGGACCAATGATGGCCCAATAAGGTGTGTTAGGTAGGGCAATGAGGGTCGGTCGGGAACAATAAGTCCTAGTAAGGTGTGTCTTATATAACCACTAAGTTGGGATTAGGACCAATGATGGCCCAATAATGTGTGTTTAAGGGCAATGAGGGTCAGTTGGGACCAATGAGTCCCAATAAAGTGTGTATATAACCAATAAGTTTTGTTTACGACCAATTATGGCCCAATAAGGTGTGTTTAGTTGGGACCAATGAGTCCCACTAATGTTTGTATATAACCAATACATTGTGTTTAGGACCAATGATGGCATAATAAAGTGGGTTTAGGGACAATGAGGGTTAGTTGGCACCAATGAGTCCTAATAAAGTGTTTATATAACCAATAAGTTGTGTTTACGACCAATTATGGCCCAATATGGTGTGTTTAGTTGGGACTAATGAGTCCCACTAAGGTGTGTATATAACCAATAAGTTATGTTTATGACCAATGATACCCCAATAAGGTGTGTTTAGTAGGGCAATGAGGGTCGGTTAGGACCAATAAGTCCTAGTAAGGTGTGTATATAACCAATAAGTTGTGTTTAGGACCAATGATGGCCCAATAATGTGTGTTTAGTTGGGACTAATGAGTCCCACTAAGGTGTGTATATAACCAAGAAGTTGTGTTTAGGACCAATGATGGCCCAATAAGGTGTGTTAGGTAGGGAAATGAGGTCGGTTGGGACCAATAAGTCCTAGTAAGGTGTGTCTTATATGACCAATACGTTGGGATTAGGACCAATGATGGCCCAATAATGTGTGTTTAAGGGCAATGAGGGTCAGTTGGGACCAATGAGTCCCAATAAAGTGTGTATATAACCAATAAGTTGTGTTTACGACCAATTATGGCCCAATATGGTGTGTTTAGTTGGGACTAATGAGTCCCACTAAGGTGTGTATATAACCAATAAGTTATGTTTAGGACCAATGATGGCCCAATAAGGTGTGTTTAGTAGGGCAACGAGGGTCGGTTAGGACCAATAAGTCCCACTAAGGTGTGTATAGAACCAATAAGTTGTGTTTAGGACCAATGATGGCCCAATAAGGTGTGTTAGGTAGGGCAATGAGGGTCGGTTGGGAACAATAAGTCCTAGTAAGGTGTGTCTTATATAACCAATAAGTTGGGATTAGGACCAATGATGGCCCAATAATGTGTGTTTAAGGGCAATGAGGGTCAGTTGGGACCAATGAGTCCCAATAAAGTGTGTATATAACCAATAAGTTGTGTTTACGACCAATTATGGCCCAATAAGGTGTGTGTTAGTTGGGACCAATGAGTCCCACTAATGTGTGTATATAACCAATACGTTGTGTTTAGGACCAATGATGGCATAATAAAGTGGGTTTAGGGACAATGAGGGTTAGTTGGCACCAATGAGTCCTAATAAGGTGTTTATATAACCAATAAGTTATGTTTAGGACCAATGATGGCCCAATAAGGTGTGTTTAGTAGGGCAATGAGGGTCGGTTAGGACCAATAAGTCCAAGTAAGGTGTGTATATAACCAATAAGTTGTGTTTAGGACCAATGATGGCCCAATAATGTGTGTTTAGTTGGGACTAATGAGTCCCACTAAGGTGTGTATATAACCAATACGTTGTGTTTAGGACCAATGATGGCATAATAAAGTGGGTTTAGGGACAATGAGGGTTAGTTGGCACCAATGAGTCCTAATAAGGTGTTTATATAACCAATAAGTTGTGTTTACGACCAATGATGGCCCAATAATGTGTGTTTGGTTGGGACTAATGACTCCCACTAAGGTGTGTATATAACCAATAAGTTGTGTTTAGGACCAATGATGGCCCAATAAGGTGTGTTAGGTAGGGCAATGAGGGTCGGTTGGGAACAATAAGTCCTAGTAAGGTGTGTCTTATATAACCAATAAGTTGGGATTAGGACCAATGATGGCCCAATAATGTGTGTTTAAGGGCAATGAGGGTCAGTTGAGACCAATGAGTTCCAATAAAGTGTGTATATAACCAATAAGTTGTGTTTACGACCAATTATGGCCCAATAAGGTGTGTTTAGTTGGGACCACTGAGTCCCACTAATGTGTGTATATAACCAATACGTTGTGTTTAGGACCAATGATGGCATAATAAAGTGGGTTTAGGGACAATAAGGGTTAGTTGGCACCAATGAGTCCAAATAAGGTGTTTATATAACCAATAAGTTGTGTTTACGACCAATTATGGCCCAATATGGTGTGTTTATTTGGGACTAATGAGTCCCACTAAGGTGTGTATATAACCAATAAGGTATGTTTAGGACCAATGATAGCCCAATAAGGTGTGTTTAGTAGGGCAATGACGGTCGGTTAGGACCAATAAGTCCTAGTAAGGTGTGTATATAACCAATAAGTTGTGTTTAGGACCAATGATGGCCCAATAATGTGTGTTTAGTTGGGACTAATGAGTCCCACTAAGGTGTGTATATAACCAATAAGTTGTGTTTAGGACCAATGATGGCCCAATAAGGTGTGTTTAGTTGGGACTAATGATGGCCCAATAAGGTGTGTTTAGTTGGGCAATGAGGGTCGGTTAGGACCAATAAGTCTAAGTAAGGTGTGTATATAACCAATAAGTTGTGTTTAGGACCAATGATGGCCCAATAAGGTGTGTTTAGTTGGGACTAATGAGTCCCACTAAGGTGTGTATATAACCAATAAGTAGTGTTTAGGACCAATGATGGCCCAATAAGGTGTGTTAGGTAGGGCAATGAGGGTCGGTCGGGAACAATAAGTCCTAGTAAGGTGTGTCTTATATAACCACTAAGTTGGGATTAGGACCAATGATGGCCCAATAATGTGTGTTTAAGGGCAATGAGGGTCAGTTGGGACCAATGAGTCCCAATAAAGTGTGTATATAACCAATAAGTTGTGTTTACGACCAATTATGGCCCAATAAGGTGTGTTTAGTTGGGACCAATGAGTCCCACTAATATTTGTATATAACCAATACATTGTGTTTAGGACCAACAATGGCATAATAAAGTGGGTTTAGGGACAATGAGGGTTAGTTGGCACCAATGAGTCCTAATAAAGTGTTTATATAACCAATAAGTTGTGTTTACGACCAATGATGGCCCAATAATGTGTGTTTGGTTGGGACTAATGAGTCCCACTAAGGTGTGTATAGAACCAATAAGTTGTGTTTAGGACCAATGATGGCCCAATAAGGTGTGTTAGGTAGGGCAATGAGGGTCGGTTGGGAACAATAAGTCCTAGTAAGGTGTGTCTTATATAACCAATAAGTTGGGATTAGGACCAATGATGGCCCAATAATGTGTGTTTAAGGGCAATGAGGGTCAGTTGGGACCAATGAGTCCCAATAAAGTGTGTATATAACCAATAAGTTGTGTTTACGACCAATTATGGCCCAATAAGGTGTGTTTAGTTGGGACCAATGAGTCCCACTAATGTGTGTATATAACCAATACGTTGTGTTTAGGACCAATGATGGCATAATAAAGTGGGTTTAGGGACAATGAGGGTTAGTTGGCACCAATGAGTCCTAATAAGGTGTTTATATAACCAATAAGTTGTGTTTACGACCAATTATGGCTCAATATGGTGTGTTTATTTGGGACTAATGAGTCCCACTAAGGTGTGTATATAACCAATAAGTTATGTTTAGGACTAATGATAGCCCAATAAGGTGTGTTTAGTAGGGCAATGAGGGTCGGTTAGGACCAATAAGTCCTAGTAAGGTGTGTATATAACCAATAAGTTGTGTTTAGGACCAATGATGGCCCAATAATGTGTCTTTAGTTGGGACTAATGAGTCCCACTAAGGTGTGTATATAACCAATAAGTTGTGTTTAGGACCAATGATGGCCCAATAAGGTGTGTTAGGTAGGGAAATGAGGGTCGGTTGGGACCAATAAGTCCTAGTAAGGTGTGTCTTATATAACCAATACGTTGGGATTAGGACCAATGATGGCCCAATAATGTGTGTTTAAGGGCAATGAGGGTCAGTTGGGACCAATGAGTCCCAATAAAGTGTGTGTATATAACCAATAAGTTGTGTTTACGACCAATGAGTCCCAATAAAGTGTGTGTATATAACCAATAAGTTGTGTTTACGACCAATTATGGCCCAATAAGGTGTGTTTAGTTGGGACCAATGAGTCCCACTATTGTGTGTATATAACCAATATGTTGTGTTTAGGACCAATGATGGCACAATAAAGTGTCTTTAGGGACAATGAGGGTCAGTTGGGACCAATGAGTCCGAATAAGGTGTGTATATAACCAATAAGTTGTGTTTACGACCAATTATGGCCCAATAAGGTGTGTTTAGTTGGGACCAATGAGTCCCACTAAGGTGTGTATATAACCAATACGTTTTGGTTAGGACCAATGATGGCCCAATAAGGTGTGTTAGGTAGGGAAATGAGTGTCGGTTAGGACCAATAAGTCCTAGTAAGGTGTGTATATAACCAATAAATTGTGTTTAGGACCAATGATGGCCCAATAATGTGTGTTTAAGGGCAATGAGGGTCAGTTGGGACCAATGAGTGCCAATAAGGTGTGTATATAACCAATAGGTTGTGTTTACGACCAATTATGGCCCAATAAGGTGTGTTTAGTTGGGACCAATGAGTCCCACTAATGTGTGTATATAACCAATATGTTGTGTTTAGGACCAATGATGGCACAATAAAGTCTCTTCAGGGACAATGAGGGTCATTTGGGAACAATGAGTCCTAATAAGGTGTGTATATAACCAATAAGTTGTGTTTACGACCAATTATGGCCCAATAAGGTGTGTTTAGTTGAGACCAAAGAGTCACACTAAGGTGTGTATATAACCAATACATTTTGGTTAGGACAAATGATGGCCCAATAAGTTGTGTTTAG